>CM069868.1:992500-1107500 GCA_036172795.1 Pelodytes ibericus
GTTCTGTGAAGGGGTGGAGTAAATTAATTGGCAGGATAAAGCATTGTTGCCTTGGGAACGTCTCTTTATGGTTGGAGAGTAACCATTTTGGGAAAAAAAAAATCTCCCATTCAAGTTGGCCTTAAGTTTGAAATTCACCTGCAATTCTCTCATTTATGAATAAAACCCTTAGTGTACCTTGCTAGCAATGTGTTAGGATATCCCTGGCTCAAATTATTATATATTATACATACTTGCCGACTTTCTTTGGGTTCTGAGACAAAAAGGAGAATAGCCCTGCATCATTGTGCTAAAGGCTACCCCGAGATCTGGGACTGACCCCAATGTTATGGGACAGGATTCCAAAAACTGGGACAATCCCAGCAAATTTGGGAATGTTGGCAACTAGGTATTATATCTGTCCCTTAGGCTGGCACATTTTATTCAATGTGACATTATATCCTAGACTCACATACATTATCTGTCAACAAATTGCACTATTTAGTCTATATATGCTGATCTACTTGAGTATATCAATATCTGTCACCGGTACAAATGATTCTATATTCTGCACTCATACATAACATTGTGTGACCATATATTATTAGTATAAACCATAACATAATCAATACAGTTTGCCGAAAGAAACCATTGATTTAGTAGGGCTACGAGTAAGCCATCTGTAGGCTAGCATTGAGTTATACATGATACCAGACCATCGATGGTGCTACTACTCCAATTACAGACCAAAAACTATAAAACTAAAATACTTTGTCATTGCTGAGATGGTGACTAGGACATGTCATGTTATGTTAAACTGTGTGCTTTGTTGCACCACGCAAAATCCACATCAGTAGAGGTATAAGAGAAGCCAAGAGTTTGGGTACATATTGGGGACAAGTCAGGTGGGTGACACAAAGGTTAACCAAACTACAAGCCAAAGTCAGGGCCTTGTGAGAATCGGAATCAAGGTTCAGCGAAGGCCAATGTTAAACGATTAATGGTAAATACCAAGACAGCTGTACGTCTTTTTCCTTGTAGATGTTGATAGCTATTTGGTGACCAGTGCCTTTTGTGTTTATGTGCAGTATTACACATGCTAAGTAGTAATTGATTTCCTGATTATCATGTTGTGATTATAACACATAACCCAACAGTAGTATATTGTCCCTGACTGCACCAGAGAGAACCCTTCACACTGGTCAATCAGCAGACCTTCCACCCTCCTTAATACTGGAGTAAAACTGACCTGTCACCAGGACCTTTTGGTCTTGTTACATTTCTTTTTACAAAGCATCAGTCTATCCTGCCCTCTCCCACAACACAGGATGAGTAGTTAGAGATAATCTGACCTGTGCTAAAAAGCACCAACAAATAATAATTATGGAAAGCTTCCAGTAAACAAGCATCTGAAGGGAGAGAAGGGCTACTTTGAGGTGTCATATTATTAGCACGTCTTCTATCATTATATCATTAATTCTATGCTATGTAGATATAAAAGGCCCACTCCAAACAAATGTAGTCTACAGTTTTATTAGTTGTACCCTAAGCAATTGTTCCTCTGAATCACGATTCTGAATTGCTTTTTAACTGAATAGATCCACATACATCTGATTTCATACATACATATGGATGCTTGCTCATTTGTTTGAGGGACACATATAACCTTTAATTTACGCCCTGCAGAATACCTATTTCATATATCTTCAAAGGGAAATCATTTCATTACTCAAGGGGGTACTGTGGGATCCAGTCTTTGATTCATTATTTGGTTCCCTCTAGACACATTTGCATTCTACTTTCTACAGAGGAGTATGTACCAGTCACGTGTGTGCAGAGAAAATACTGACATCATAACGTAGCTGAAAATCCTGCAGTAGTGTGCACTCTCACTCCTCTTTGTATTGGGGATCGATCCAGTTTGCACTGTTCTGTGAAGGGATTAGTACACAGCATTGTTTCTTGCATGGAATAAATAGCCTTCATTTCTCAGAACATGAATAGACTGATGCATTTCAGACAAATGTTCTTTGTTTCTGAGCCTGTAAACCCACAAATCATGATGTTTTAGATACTCAGCTAGTCTAAAGAAGGACAGTTTTATTGGTTCTTTAATAAGCACAACATTTTTCAGCTGTGCTAACATAATCATAGAGTGGTTTTCTAAGGATCAATTAGCCTTTTCAAATGCTAAACTTGGATTAACTAACACAACATGCCATTAGAATACAGGACAGGTGATGGCGGCTGATAATGGGCCTCTGTCGCCTTTGTAGATATTCCATTAAAAATCTGAAACAGTTGTGGAAAACTGTTTCCATATATAATATTAGTTTATAACATTAACAATGTCTACACTGAAACAAGGACACTTCTAAGTGACTCCAATCTCTTGAACTGTAATGTATATACTCACTCTCACTCTGCTGAAGTATAGTTATTATTTGCCATTCATTGCATTCTATCTTTTTTCCAATACTTAAAAATTGTACGTTTTTCCCCCTCCCAGTCTCCAGTCAAATATCAAGAGCTGAGTTGGGTGGTATTTAAAACTATAGATATTCAAATGTTAATAAATGCATTACTTTTTTGATTGATTAACTTTGATATTCAATAGGTAGGCCATTTTCAAATTGGAGTGCTCATAAATTAATATTCAACATTATTTTTAACTGTTTTTGATAGTGAATTGTAGCATATGAGACTATGTATTAGAATAAACAGTGTTCTTAATTAAATTGACTGCAGGTACATGTTCAGAAACCTCATTACTTTTTGGTTACCAAACAGAAATGCAAGCACCATCCCTGTACTTAATGCTATGCTTGAATAATTATGTTGATTAGTCATCTCTCCTATTATTTATATCTATTAATTAAGACTCTTCAGACCTTTAATGGCAGCATGTGTATTAGCATCAGCACAATTAACATAGAAGGACTAAAATTATATTATGTATTGTTTTCTATTACATTTTAATTTGAAGAACCTAGTTCCTTTTACAGCCATGGAGTAGATGAATAGACACTACTTTATTAATGATACAATAGAATACAAACCATACTTGTGATAAGACTGCCATATGGGGCTGACATGCAGCCACCTGGATAAAAAACAAAAACATTAATAAGATGTCTGCCAAATCACTGGTCACTGTGCTCCCCCCCCCCCTGCCTTGTCTCACTAATTATACCTCCTAAGATCTCATATTGATCAGACGACTGTTAGTTATTTTTCTATTTTGTACACTAGCATATTGTGCATGGAAACTGGCTTTTCCATAAATATGTGCATGTACATGGGGGAAGGATAAAGAAATATAGTGTAATAGCATAAGAGCATGTGAAACTAATTAAAACTCACAAACAGAGGAAATAAGTAGGCCCATCAAGCATTGAACCATATAAACCACCTTTGTGTTCCCATACTTGATGGGCCTATCTGCTCTACAGTATTTTATTTATTTATTTATTTATTTATTTAGAAAGTGTTTTACCAGGAAGAATACATTGAGATTTCTCTCGTTTTCAAGTATGTCCTGGGGACCCAGTCCAGAATGGAGCTACACAGAGTTACACATTTAACAGTAGATTAAAATACATACATCATTAAACGAGTTGTTAGAAATTTACATAGTGCTTGGTACAGAGTATAAAAAGGGGAGTTACAAACAGTTACACAAAAACAAGTATTCATGTCACTTGATATTATGTTATTACACTATATTTCCTTATTCCTCCCCATGTATCTCTTTGTTGGTTCTTGCATTTGGAGTACCTGAGGAGTGCAGTTTTGCGAGAGGGGAGTACAATATTAATTTACTTTTTCCCTAAGGTTCACATGTGCTGTTGTTGTTTTTTGATTTTACTTATGCATGCATAGGTAATTCACAGCTGTTACTTTCTATTATTTTTTATGTATTTTTTTTTCCAATATAACTATATAAACAAAACCAAACTATTCTTCCTGTCAGTTGAATCTGAGCACACTGGGCATATTGCATCACTTCCTCCTGACTGTAGTGGAATGCATGGAACATTTAGTTCAGCTGTACACTTTTCTTAATGGTAATGATCTCTATTATGATGCTACCTCCACACAGAAATCAATGCAGTGTTCACAGTCTGTATAATTACCTGTATACTTGTTATTGTTTGTGTAGATGAAAATAATATCAATCTATTGGATATTTGTATTGTTTTAAACTTCTTTTATGTAAGGAATGTGTCAGCTGACGGACCCACTTTCACCTTTTTTGCATGGGCAGATAGATATAGGGCATAAAGCTGTGTAATTTGCTACGTTCCCTCTCTTTAGGAGTTAAGAAAACCCATCTCTCAGACTGCAAACAGTTGGCGAATTGAAACATAAAAGTTGATGAAAGAGTAAAGTTGATTTACCTTCCAACAAAGAGTACATTGTCGTCTTCTGCAGTGCAAGAAAGACATTGTACTAGATTCGTTCAGAAGAAAGATGGATTACTCTAGTGTCACTTGGTATTATAGGATACAGATCTGGATAAGATTTTAACAGACAATAAATCACTTGCTCTTTGAATGCCTGTATGTGTTTTATTTATGTACAAGACATATGGCCTTGCATGATCAGTTACAAGAATTCTTACAAATACACTAAGGGCCTCTGATACTTCACTGCAAAAATGATTTTATCTTCAAGTGTCTTAATGCCCTAATTGATATTTTGAAGACACTGCACTACTAAAGCAGCGTTTATCCTTCCAGTGTTCACTGAATGAGCTGTGAGTGCTTTAGTAAGTACCTTTTGGAATGTTTAGAGTGTGAGAGATTCCTACCAACTCAATATGCAGCTGTGATAAGGATCTTCATCTAAAACACACTGTGTGAAAATGTTCTGTAGGGCCGCCATCAGAAATTGTGGGTCTGGGCCCCCAATCCATTTTGCCTTTTCTTATTTCCCCCACATACTTTTCCATAGCACCACCTTGCACACCCAGAACATGCCCCAGCATCCACATTGCACACCCTAGACAGTCCAGCACCCACTTTGCATCCACATGGCATGCCCAATCAATCATACTGCACATAAAGAACAAATGTCAGCACCCACATTGCAAAACCAGAACTTACTCCATAACCCGCATTGCACACCCAGGACTTACCCCAGCACCCGAGTACGTGCCCCCTCACTCACAAAGCACACTCATAACTTAACCCAGCACCCCACAACCTAGCCTATTCACAATGAAGTGTCATCTGTTCTTTGTTAGTTTACGTATTGCAGTATGTATTCCAACATTTTTTTTCTAATCTCTTTCCATTTTATTCAATGTTTTCACTATTCCTCCTCCCACATCCCCCAACCCCCCAATTAATATTCCTTTAAAGACTATTTCGATGCTATGGTATTTTAAGTTATTATAATTTTTTCTATGAAACAGTGAGGTACACTCATGTTCTTTTGATGCATTTGTCTTTCAAGTATATTTTCTTTATTAGAGCAATTAGTCTGTGGTAGATTTTATGGACAACACAATGTTTCCAATTTAATAATGTTTCCCAGCATGGAGGTGATTGGTTTTTCAAGTTTTTTTTTCTCCCCAGAATATGTTTAAATGAGGATAATATTACCGTACATAGGCAAATGAACCCATTTATTTATGGAATATAAGCACCCAACATCCCTATATGAATTATATTTTTATAAAGGTGTTGAGTCCAAACTGACACATTAGCATCTTTTATAAATGGCAAGTTTAGAAACTTGTAGAAAAACAGTACATGTGTAATAGGATCTCTACCCAGATATTATTTGTTTGTTAGTAGCAGCTTTTAGCATATTACTTCCCTTCCCGCTGTAATAATATTATCTCATTAAACAAAGATTGTAATAGATGTATTAAATACACAGCCCCAATGATATAATGTCAAAAAAACTAAATCTGGAATAAAGTACAATTTTATAGGTAAAAATACTACTACCCTAACTTCTACACCACAAATTATAAACAATTATATAATACAATGGACAGGTTCTGAAAAAACAACAACACAACCACCAAAAAATGAGCAATTTCCAAATGAAACAAATAAAAAGGACAACAAAGTGATAATAAAAATGAAAATACAACCAAACCAATTAGCTTGATGCAATAAATCAGACTTATCTCAGGAACACAGCTGGTTCAAGTTGCTCACTCGTCTTCATCAATATGCACTCATCAAGCTATGCAGGTCTAATCACAAAACAAAAATCCACATACATGCTATAAGAAGATACAATATTGTCCGCAAAAGTAAAACATGAGATAATAGTGCTCAAAAATGTATTTCAAAAATGATACATGCTAACCTGGATAAGCTCAAGATACTCCAGATCGTGAAATGCATTGGGGTTTAATGAAATTCCCCAGCCAGCTTATTTTTTTTGTCTGACAGTGATATTATATTCATTGTTAATTAAATGAATAACAGCAGGAATGTGGACAAAGAATGATTTGTTTGTCTTGTGCATTTTGAAGTGTGGGTAAGTGAGCATAGTACAGTATGCAACACACTTAAACACACTTTAGATTGGTAATTAATATTGCATACAAATATCATTGTCAGACAAAAAGTTAAAGCCGGCTGGGAAAAGTTCATCAAACCCCCCATGCATTTCACAGTCTGGAGTATCTTGAGCTTATTCAGGTTAGCAACAAGATTCAGGGCTATCATTGCACGTCTTGAACCTTTGAAATATGCCATTTTCAAATGTAGTAAACGATATAACTGTCTGTGTTATTATTTAATACAATTGCACTATATTTCATAGTTACTTGGCTTTATTGGTTACCCACTGATGCACAAACATAAGTTTAACAACTTATATTATACGTTTGGAAAATCCTTTTTCATTTAGTTTTTAAGACCCTTTTATTTTATAAAGCCAGGGGGAGTCTCCTCGTTTCTCTCGCTGTGCAATTGATGGTTTATACTTCTTTGCATATCCTGTGCTGCTGTAAGGTAGTCTAGTAAATTAACAATAGTAGACTGTCTGTGGTTTTACTGAGACCCGTATATAACTAAGTACCTAATAAACTATAGCATGCATTGACCTTGCTTGTAGCTCACGCACATGGATATATCATCCTTAAACCCAACTCTCCTTTTTGTGATGTCTCTCGTTTTCCAAGTTTGTTACATTCTAATAATATTAGTCATATTTTGTTATTATGTGACACTTACATTGCTCTCAGAGCTGGGTGCAAAATGCGTCAACCATACTCAAACTTTGTGATCTTTTTACTAAAAAGGGAATGACAGAGAAAAAAAGATCCCCCAACTAAAGCTCCCTCCGTAAATCAGATTCTGTCTGAAGGGTAGCAGCTTACCTCCTATAGATGATAAGATGCTTTATAATATATTCACGTTACAGAGCATTGAAGAAGAATTACACTATTACTCAATATTAGCTAAGTTGGGCAGAATGTTTCAAGCAGAGGTAGACATCAACCTTGCCCATGCATGGTGGGCATTTACCAGGGTCTGTGACAAACAATTTAATGTTGTTCTATGAATCCTTCCCAGACCTTGCCACGTACTCTGGTGTCTTCGTTCTGGCATTTGACTGTCCATGGTTTCAAGCTTTGCTGTTAATGCTTGAGTTCTGTAGACAGCGTTTTCCTGGATTCTTTGGCGGACAATTAATGATGTTCTCAGGACCGTCACAGACCCTGCCATGGTGTCATCATACATGCCGATGCCGTATTATATGTAGATCATTTGGTGGAGACGTCTTGTAATACTTTAAAGAATCTACTCAATAAAGAGAGAATCGCAGGGAACTGAGATGGAATTTCACATTTTTAGGCCAATGAATTCTCCCATTCAGCTGCATTGAAGAATGTTTCCAACTCGGCTTAGGTTAGAAATTCCCATCTTAGTTCCATGAAATTGTCTCGTTATTGAGGAGAGCCTTAAATATAGGTTATCATCATCCATTAACAGTCATGACATTTGTGCAGTATGTATTTTAGTCTTAGCCTAATGATTACCCATCAAATGTGTCTTATCTCCAGCAAACGTACCTACAGCAAACATACATACAGCAAACGTACCTACAGCTAACGTACCTACAGCAAACGTACATACAGCAAACATACATACAGCAAACGTACCTACAGCAAACATACATACAGCAAACATACATACAGAAAACATACATACAGCAAACGTACCTACAGCAAATGTACCTAGAGCAAACATACATACAGCAAACGTACCTACAGCTAACGTACCTACAGAAAACGTACATACAGCAAACATACATACAGCAAACGTACCTACAGCAAACATACATACAGCAAACATACATACAGAAAACATACATACAGCAAACGTACCTACAGCAAATGTACCTAGAGCAAACATACATACAGCAAACGTAGCTACAGCAAACGTACCTACAGCAAACATACATACAGCAAACATACATACAGCAAACATACATACAGCAAACATACATACAGCAAACGTACCTACAGCAAACATACATACAGCGAACGTAGCTACAGCAAACATACATACAGCAAACATACATACAGCAAACGTACCTACAGCAAACATACATACAGCTAACGTACCTACAGCAAACGTACCTACAGCAAACATACCTACAGCAAACGTACCTACAGCAAACGTACATACAGCAAACGTACCTACAGCTAACGTACCTACAGCAAACGTACATACAGCAAACGTAGCTACAGCAAACATACATACAGCAAACGTACCTACAGCAAACATACATACAGCAAACGTACCTACAGCTAACGTACCCACAGAAAACGTACCTACAGCAAACGTACATACAGCAAACGTACCTACAGCTAACGTACCCACAGAAAACGTACCTACAGCAAACGTACATACAGCAAACGTACCTACAGCAAACATACATACAGCTAACGTACATACAGCAAACATACATACAGCAAACGTACCTACAGCTAACGTACCCACAGAAAACGTACCTACAGCAAACGTACATACAGCAAACGTACCTACAGCAAACATACATACAGCTAACGTACATACAGCAAACGTACATACAGCAAACGTACCTACAGAAAACGTACCTACAGCAAACATACATACAGCAAACGTACCTACAGAAAACGTACCTACAGCAAACATACATACAGCAAACATACCTACAGCAAACGTACCTACAGCAAACGTACCTACAGCAAACGTACCTACAGCAAACATACCTACAGCAAACGTACCTACAGCAAACGTACCTACAGCAAACATACATACAGCAAACGTACCTACAGCAAACATACATACAGCAAACGTACCTACAGCAAACGTACCTACAGCAAACGTACCTACAGCAAACATACATACAGCAAACGTACCTACAGCAAACATACATACAGCTAACGTACCTACAGCAAACATACATACAGCAAACATACATACAGCAAACGTACCTACAGCAAACATACATACAGCTAATGTACCTACAGCAAACATACATACAGCAAACATACATACAGCAAACGTACATACAGCAAACGTACCTACAGCAAACGTACCTACAGCAAACATACATACAGCAAACGTACCTACAGCAAACATACATACAGCAAACGTACCTACAGCAAACATACATACAGCAAACGTACCTACACAAACGTACCTACAGCAAACGTACCTACAGCAAATGTACCTACAGCAAACGTACCTACAGCAAACGTACCTACAGAAAACGTACCTACAGCAAACGTACATACAGCAAACGTACCTACAGCAAACGTACATACAGCAAACATACATACAGCAAACATACATACAGAAAACATACATACAGCAAACGTACCTACAGAAAACATACCTACAGCGATTACCCCTGTTGTGGATAAATCTATTACACCTGATATAAATCTAAATAAAATGCTTTCTCAGTTACACAAGTGAGGCAGTGCTTATCCCACATTATTACAAATTCTGTCGAATGACCAATATTGCTCAGTAAGTAACTCATACTCTGTGATGAGACATATTGAGGATCTAGCAGAAACTAAACCACACAACAAAACCATTCCCTTCAATGTTAAGAGCTGGTTTGGGATTATAAGAGCAGGATTTGCTTCTGAGACTGCAGAAATAATTACCATAACATCAGACGAGTGTTACATTCCTGTAAATACCAGTAATATGTTATCTTCTTGTAGGTTAAAATGCTATATATATATTCATGTAACTTGGTATTTTTTGGCCCTGTTATTTATTTATGTATGTGTTTAATTTATGTTAAATATCATTTGGAGAAAAATAAATAATCCTATAAATAACATTAGCCGTATTCTGAGCAGAACGTGCCTTCTTTATGGGGAAAAAGTAATCAAACACAAATTAAGCTATTGATTATTTTCTTTATTAGATACATTTTATATAAGAAGAATATCAAAATGATATGAGGTCTCTTATTAGTATAAAACTTTACTTTTAATAATTATTACTTCAAATGACATATAACAAGACGAGTGGATTAAGTGCCAGACGTGTAACAAATAGTGGATTTTAAAAACAATGTTTAATGTACAACTCCTATATTGTAATATTAGTGGTTATTTCTCCGCTTGTATCTTGTTATATGTCATTTTAACCATAATAATTATGAAAAGTTAAGTGTTATACTAATAAGAGACCTCATATCATTGAGCTATTCTTCATAATATCTTTTTGGGTTATCCTCATTGAGGTCCCTTTATGGAACAAAACCATTAAAGAGACTTCTGTATCGTTACATTTTATATAGGGAAAAGATAGGTGCGTTATTTTAAAGGAGAATCTATTTGAGTAACAATTCTGATGATGCAATGCAGCATTCTATCTCAGGAGTTTCAAACTGGGACCCTCCAGTTGGTGAAGGACAACATCTCCCCTACTTTCCCACCCACCTCTTAGCTGACAGAGTATGTAGGTTGTAGGCCAATGACAGCTGAAGGGCCACAGTTTGACTCCCCCTCTCTATAAGTTTGATTATCATTGGTTTCTGGTTTTGTTTTTCATCTGCACCAGGGCAGGATGCAGCAGGTTCTATCAGTGCTTTTCAGTGCAGGTTTTGCTTTTTTTCCAAGGATATGTCTACAAATATGTGCTGACAGCTTGCTTTGTATACACAAGCAGAGATATCTAAGTGTACCCAGGCATGATAATTGTTTGACCCAAACCACATAAATAAAAAAAAGAATAAATAACTAACTTAGAGGCAAATCCACCACCTGATTTTACGAAAAGATGAACATGCAAATCATGGTTGCTTTTTTGATGTAATAATAGTCTTGCTCTGTATAGAAATTAGGTATAATTTCATGTGAAATGAAAATGTTTAATCGGAAACAGATGTAACTTAATAGCATCCTTTATGAAATGGTTTGTAAAGGGGAAGCATGTAAAATGAGAATTAGCTCATTTGTGCCATTACAGTAGATTCCTTGGTGATATGTAAGATGGACTAATTTTGAATGTTGGGCAAGCCCCACTAACATGAGAATCCAATCAAACCCTAGATGTATGTTTCAAATATCCAAACTTCATGCTGATTATTTTTTTAAGATTTTTATGCTTCCTTTAGCCAACTTGATCTGAGACCAAGATGAGTCAACATTTAAGGATCTTCTTTTCTCTCTCTTTTCTCTATATAACTCATTCTTTCTTTCATTCCTATCCTTCCGTCCTTTCTTGCATCCTCCTCCTTTTATTTCTTTCATATTTTGTTACTTCCTCCCTTCTTTCCTTCCTTTATTTAATCTTTCCTTCCTTCCTTTTGTTCTTTCCTCCTTCCTTTCTTCCTTCAGACCGTCCCTTCCACTTTCCTTCCTTTCTAACTTTGTTTCCTCCTTTCTCTTTCCCTCCTTCCTTCCTGCCATCCTTCAAAAGATACACTATTTCTATTGGCCCCCTTAAATAAGGTTTAATTTAAAATAAGTAAAGATGCGCATTCCCTATATAAAACTATATACACTGATACTCTATTCCACTGAATGAAGATGCTTCCACCACACCATGAGTTTCTCCAGGAAACACTGTAGGTCACTCCCACCTGATGCCACACCCAACGCATTTGACCTTGATTTGAATCCTCACAGTGCACTATGTATATATAACTATGTGTTTTTTCTTGTTATGTGTTACTGAGATGATCAAAATTTATTGTCCTTCCTTTGTGCATTTCTGTAGTGTTTGTTTAGGGAATCTTCCCTATCCTTTGGGTAGTTGTTAGATATTTTTAAAACTGTAACTGTAACTGTAAATTAACTTTAATAATCACATGTTTCATGGTTTTTACGATATTTAGTAAATTCAGAACAGATGCTTTCAGCAAGTACTCTAAAAGAGAAAAGTGAAAATTAAATAGATTCTACATTCAAAAAATAATCCCAATTCATGCTATCTCTTTATTGAAAGGCTGTCACTTTATAATTCATACCATTACCATGTCACATAATATTCCAAACACCACCCATATGATAGTAAAATCAGTGATACAGAAACCATTTTATAGATCCATTTAATGTTTACCCTTACCTGTAATGAACACATTTCAATGTGTCTTAAAGTCAGACCCCCATTTTAATTCATCGAATTTGAATTAATGGACAAGGAGACTGACATAAAATGGTTCCTACATCCTCTCTGCCCAGCCTCCTTCCTCTAAAAGACCAACTCTACTTATGGATTTCTAATGACTGTCATACAAAGAGCCATCCATCACCCGAGAATCCTGGCTAGAGAGAATTTTACAGATACTTAAGAAATGAAAGGAAAGCATTTGGCAAGAGTTTTTATGTTGCTTGCGTCGTCAGTCAACATAACAAAGTATCCAGCTGAGACAATCAGAGATGAAGTGTACATGAGTCATACAGGGTAAAGGGGAATCAGAGATCCCAGGCTTTTTTTTTTTAATTGTTTGTTTGTTTTTAGATGTTTCTACTAAAACCAGAAATGGATGGAGCTTCTATTACATGGTATTATAGAGATATAAGTGTTATCTTTCCATCTTTCATTATTTAATCTCATGCAGTGCTATTTGTAAATATATTATGATTATGGATAAATGAGTGAAATGTGTTGGTGTTTGGGGTGGGAGAGGTGGTTGTGCAGCTGTTATACATTATTTGCTTATAGTATATATTTTATCATAAACAGTTCATCACAATTTTATTAAAGGGCATTTGCCAATGTTATCTATAAATAAATATTTCTTCTTAAAGGGACAGTCTAGACCCCTAACTCACTTTGGTGCAAGATGATGATTACTGCTTGTATAAAGCACAGGCTTTTTTCCAGTGTGATTTGATGTGATTCTGCATAAATCACATTTTTAATGTTTGACTCAAGCACTCCCCCAGTGATTACACTGCATGTATACTACAGGTGCTGCAGAACTGATTATATAGACACTGGTCATATAAAGTTTTGTTTTATTTAGTGACTTCCTGTGCTGCTAGAATTATATTGCATTCTGTGGAATATAAGTGACCTTGTTCTTGTACACAATAGGATCTCTTAACAGTGCAACACATTGTCTGATGACATCACTAGAAATACAGGAAATTCCATTAATTTGAATGAAATTATTCTCATTGGTTCCTGCATCAAAAAAAGGAAGAATTGACTTTTAATCAGCTAGTATGGGCAGTCCTGGTTTCTTGCAAACTGTTGTAATTTCACAATTTCAGCTAGCTTTAAGTTTTTTAAATTTTAAGCAATGCAAAAAAAATTGCATTTTAAAGTACTTCAAAAGTACTTATAATAATTTGTATTAACATTTGGAAGATGCGTTTTGGGCACCTTTAATGTTAAAATCTGTATGTTCAGTCACCATAGTTTTATACACAAATGTAACATTGCAACATAGATTGCAACTGCAGATAAAGGACTGTGCAATGGACAAACACACAAGGTTAGATATATTGGGATATTACACAATCCATCTACAATCAATACATGTTATTTGCAATTACCAGATATTTTGGGATTTGTTAACAATATTTCTTTATAATATTGTCTCTAAAACATTGTCTGCTTTACTGAAATGTGATTTTAGCATCTGACTCGAAACTACATGTCCACCCCTGACGGTGCTACGCAAGTAAAGTGTGCTCAGTAAGGTGCTTATTTATAATTGTTCATTAAAACATTTCAATTTAAAATGCTTATACTTATTAAAAATAATTTATGTTTTGCCCCCGGTTACACAAAAACATATATTTTCGATCAGGCAGAAGATCATTTATACCCGATTGAAACCCTTTTTGAACCAGGCTCCAAGTGTTCACCATTTAACAGATATTGTTTATATGGAAGTTTAACAAAGACTTCCTAGCTTTGATGACGCACAGCTCAAATGCAACTCTGTGACATGATTTGTCATTGTATAACATGCTGTATACACCTACCAGCTTGAATAAAATCCTCATTCACGGAGCTGAACATCAAGGCATGGCTGCCTGGAAATCTTTGTTAGATTCCCAAATAAACAGCAGTATCTTGTGACATTTCTCACTTCAAGCGCTATTCAAATAGCATTTGAATCTGGCAGACCCAGCCTTTTACATTTATAGGGATCTAATCCATCTTTAATTGGATAGTCCAATGCATTTCCGGGTATTTAATAAGTGCAAGCTTGCACACTTCCACTCTATATATGTATAAAAGGTCTTTATATTATTCTGCTCTTTGCAAATGTTTATTAAACAGTTTACAGATGCAAAATGAGCCACAGCATATCAGCAAGGTACTTCAGTATTGATTAACTGCTAAATGAAGAAAAAACGATCAATACCAATTCCTTAGGGAGTAGTATAAATATAACCTGCATAGAATGATGTCATGTTACAAACAGTAATGATTCATGGATAATTTGTTGCCTCTAACAAATTCTGAAGTATTTTAGAATCTCAGGCATCAGGTGCCATAATTAGTATGACACTAATATTCTAACCATAATCAGATTCTAAATTAAATATAATGTTGGTAATGTTTATGTTATGTTTGTTTGGAACCTATTTTCCCACTTTGTCTGTTATTATATGATAATACTGAGGTTACAAGTTTCAGATAAAATGAGAGTAGACAATCCTTACACTGTATCTTCCATGTAGACTATGGTGACCCACTGGTGCTACATCAAGTCACTTCCCTGATTGGCTGCTAGAAATGCACAGCAAGTACAGGACCGGCATATTACATAGCAAGTACAGGACCAGCATATTACATAGCAAGTACGGGACCTGTATACTACACAGCAAGTACAGGAAGTACAGGACCGGCATATTACACAGCAAGTACAGGACCGGCATATTACACAGCAAGTACAGGACCGGCATATAACACAGCAAGTACAGGACCGGCATATAACACAGCAAGTACAGGCCCTGTATAATACACAGTAAGTACGGGCCCTGTATAATACACAGCAAGTACGGGCCCTGTATAATACACAGCAAGTACGGGCCCTGTATAATACACAGCAAGTACAGGCCCTGTATGATACACAGCAAGTACAGGACCTGTATAATACACAGCAAGTACAGGCCCTGTATAATACACAGTAAGTACAGGCCCTGTATAATACACAGCAAGTACAGGACCTGTATAATACACAGCAAGTACAGGCCCTGTATAATACACAGTAAGTACAGGCCCTGTATAATACACAGTAAGTACAGGCCCTGTATAATACACAGCAAGTACAGGACCTGTATATTACACAGCAAGTACAGGCCCTGTATAATACACAGCAAGAACAGGCCCTGTATAATACACAGTAAGTACAGGCCCTGTATAATACACAGGCAGAAGAGATATCAGCACAGGCAGCCAGACACTTGTATAACAACACTTGTCATGACAAGGCATCGTTTGCAGGAAGAAGCAGATATTATAGGATTAAGCTGTACAGGATTGAGGACAACACGGCCAGCTGACAGCACAATAGTCCAGGGCACATGTACCATACAGGGGGTACAGAGGATACAGGGGTCTCACTCTAGGCAGAAATCCAGTTTAATACATTCAGGAGTGAAAACATGGCATTAGGTAATAGTAACACCCCCTAGATATCCCCCAGGACAAGCAGAATCCTGGTTAATCCCTTTATTATTATTATTATTATTATTATTATTATCATTAGTCATATTATATGGAGCAACATTTCATGAAAACATACAGTGAAAGTGGAATGATAAACTGGGTAATTAATTTTTCTATTTTGTGGATAGATAGAAACATAAGAATTGCTAATTATATATCACCTGGTCTGTTCAATATGTGGATACAGGTAAAGTGACTGCTTTAATGTCATTCTGTATTCAGATGATCATGCCAGCCTACAGTATGCTGTGATAAAAAGAAAATAGAGCATCGCATTTGATGTCAGACATTATGGAAAATTCAATAATTACTAATCACACAGGCTCTGGTCAGGTAGCGAGAACTTGTGACTTAATCATTCAGATCTCCGGTTAGTGACAATGTTTAAAACAAATTGCCACAAAATCATGTTTAAAGGAATTGTTTCTAGTGAATGACAATGAAACAAATTATTTTTGCACATAACATGTTAACTGGAGAACAGTTTGTTTTATGCAAAAATACAACAAAATATTTACAGCTCTAGGTTCAAGGATCACTGAAGGCCAAATATCTATTTATGTTCATTTGAAAGACTGAATCAAGTATAGATGTTTTGAAAATAAATACCATTATGGAAGAATAAAAAATACAGTCTCATTGAGCTACACAGAGGAGGGATGAAATGCTGTTTAAAATCTTGGGGAAGATATTCGTTCGTCTCCACTCAGAAGAAAGAAGCTTTGACTCAGTCGTCTGAACAACATGTCCGCTCGCTTTTAGAGCAATATGAAGCACAAAGGGCTCTGCAATGTATTTTATTGTTTTAGTAAAGAATGTGTATTTAAAACAGTTACATTTGATGAACTTAAGCCCTTTGTGTTAATTGACTTATCAGCCATGAACAAATGAATGGCTGTGGACAATGCTGTGAAACAAGGAAATTCTCAAATGTTGCTTTCTATGCTCAGTGAGTGTTGCTGCAATGCCTCAATATGGAGGCATCCAGCAAAATGTCTGGCAGGGGAGAATGATACATAGTAACCTATAATGACACAGATCTTTAAATCAATGAAAAACCCACTTCAAACTGTGCTGAGTTCAAGTGAAACAATCTACCTCACTTCAATGAATTAAACTTTATTTGAAGGACACATTTTGCAAGACTTATATGGTAAATTTGGTGTTGGTTTGGGCGTAAGATACTGTAGCATACGCCATGTATGGACAATGATTACAATGCAACATTGCTTTTGATGCTTTGTTTTTAAGCATGTTCTAATAAAAAATTATATTTTTTATACTTATATCATGGATCTATATGTTGAATTTGTTGATTACTGCAAGTCTCCTGAGGTGCACTCATTTTTACACTCAAAACCCCTTTTTCTGGTATTTTGTGGGTGGTAAGGTATTCCATCCACAGCGCTACTTGAATCGCAGCAAAGGCTGTTAATTATCTACAGGGGAAAACTCCAGGTGACCAACTCTGACGGCTTTTCTTATGCTCGACAATGACAGTATTCATGAATGTTTTTCTATTTGCAAAACATCTATACCAGCCGTTGTTCTGAAAGGTCAGTTAAGCCTTAATGAGAATAGACTTTATGCGTATGTTAGTACCCAAACAGATGTTCAAATTTTCATGTGAACTTGTTTTTTCCATATTACTGCGAAATGAAAATTGAAATGGCATTTGGCAAACTTAAAATCAGTACAGAATTCTGATTGTCGAAATTGTGTTCTATGCCAGTCAGCACACAGCTAGAATAAAAACATGGTCGCTCACCAG
This sequence comes from Pelodytes ibericus, assembly GCA_036172795.1. Taxonomy (NCBI): domain Eukaryota; kingdom Metazoa; phylum Chordata; class Amphibia; order Anura; family Pelodytidae; genus Pelodytes; species Pelodytes ibericus. The sequence goes on from CM069868.1 coordinate 1,010,381, forward strand.
AACATTTGTACATGAGCATAAACTAATGGCAACCCCCTGCCTACTGCAGCATGTAGACTTCCTTGGGCAATAAAAGTAAAATAGCACAAATATTTGAACATTTACTTATAGATTTGGAATTCTCCAAAGAGTATTTGATATAAACCTAAAAATAAGTGGCAAAATGCTTCATAAATAAATAATTCGGGTCTCTTAAAAGAGGCTCCTATGATGAAGATGCAAAAAATCCCCATTGGTGGGGATGTTATAAACCATTTCATAAAACAACTAAGAATAATTTTGGCTTTGGAGCGTCGGAATGGATAAATAATTCAGATTAATTTGAAATCTGCCAGATTTTATTCTTACAAATTCCCTGGGCTGCGAACAAAATGAAAAGATCAATTAGCATACTGTATAATATATAACAGTGGTGAAACATCCCAACAGTGCACTCAGGAACAAGGTTTTAAAGACATACTTTTGGTGTTCTAGAAAAGTTATGCTAAGCAGAGCTGAATATCAGTGGGTGGAATTAATTACCTATATAATATAAAGGTACAAACAAAAAGATTAAAGCAATGATATGATATTCAAGTCATTTATCTTCACAGAGTTTTATCTATAAGTGTTTTTATCACCATTAATTTACCACCTTATCAATAGTTTAAAACATGGTGAGGGAATATATATAATAGAAATGACAAAGCTTGAAATACAGTCGTATAATCATTGTTAATAAAAATGTCAATCAAAATAAGGAAAAAATATATAAGCTACCATTTTCTGGCTCTTAAACTGAATATATTCTGCTATATCTCCGCTTACTAACTACATTACAATTGTATAATGTATATACGTATAGGCGAATGTATATACACATGCTTGTTTTCCACTAGGCGCACCTTACTAGAGTCCAGGGATGTGGCCTTCACGGCAACCCCCCAGGACAAATGCGGCGCTGAAAGTTTTAAAAATAGCTTCCATCCTTACACCTCCCATTACTTACAATGGGGAAGATTCAAACCTGTTTTTTTTTCTAGGGTGCCAAATTTGACATAGTCTCAAAATGAAAGTCAATGTCCAAAGTCAGATTTTAGTGAATAGACCCATTTGTTTAAGTCATTTTCTCTCCTTTAAAATCTACTTCAACATATTTAACTATGAAGCAATGTATAAATGAACCATACAGTTTACACACCAAAGGTTAAATCCATTGGAATAGGAAGCTGGAAAAACTAAATTAGCATGATTCTAGGATAATATGCTAATATTGTACACAAACCCCTTAATGACCTATGGTGTAAGGGTTGTACAATGTTTTTGAGGATACCTATTGCAGGACGTGGTTAAAAGTGAATTTAAAATATTATATTTCTTTAAGTATTGTAAAGATTGAGTTTTAGTTTTTAGTGCAATAGAAAAACTGGTGATTTTAAATTTGTAATACCATTAATTTTTTTAATTTTTATTTATGGACACAAAAAACGCATTAGCATTACTATTAGTGACTGCTGTGATGCTTTACTATTATTATTTGGTAGATGATGTGAAGGTCTTCTGAGGTTTGCTCGATATCGATCCTCTGTCTATTCAAATTTATATTAAAATGGAAAGTTAAAACTGCAAACAGAGGGCAAATACTGTTACACACTCTGTACACTGGTGTGGCAGAGATGATTTCACCCTCAATTGATCAGTGAAGTCAATTTGAGATTTTAGCCCTGGAGTATACATGAGACTGCGGAAAGCTAGTGGGGGGGGGGTTTTAGTAGAGAAAAATGGTCCTTAGCCACTGGTTCAGATATTTATCTCTTTCAATAGATACATTAAAACAGATGATGTGGAATCTTATCTGTAGGTTTGGGACAGAAAGGTGAAATGTTATGGGTTATTGTTGGATTTTTTTTCCCCTGCCAGGTATCAGACATTTCATGATTTAAACCACCTTTAAGTCTAGTGGTAATCTCCTATTTACATACCATAAGGTAATCATTTCCTGTACTTTTAATAAACAACACTTATTTGTATTAGAATATTGAGACTCTGGAAATCTAAAGTTAATTAAAAATAATAATAAAAAATGATCCAACTGAAAATAAATAAAATATGGGTAGAAATATACCAAGAGTGCAAAAAAATGTATCAGATGATGCAATGATCTTAGAATTGATGTATATGTAAATATGTAAAGATGATAAAAAGGATAAATGCACCCTTAATCAATAGGAACAATAATATTGCTCAAATAAATGCACAGACCAAATAGAGAAATCTGCACATTCATTCATATTCATATAATAGCTCCTATTAATTAAGGGCATCATTTTTGCATTGATTACGAATGTCCTCTTCTTTTTTGGTATATTTCTGTCTTTATTATATTGATTTTCAGTTGGATCATTTTTTTATTATTTTTTAATTATCTTTAGATTCTTCTTAACTTCTTTTTTTCTTAATAAGTGGTAATTAGGCTGCTACTTTTTCAGTGAGCAGCTGGTTTTATTATTAGTAGCAAATTATGTATATTATTGTCGCCCGTCACTATTACATATTTTACTTTATTTGTATTATTATCTATACTATTTTTGTTATTGTTGTTATTGTGAATGTGTATCTTGACATTTACAAATTATTTCATTACTCTTAAGTGCTTAAATGTTATTTATTTTAATCCATGATGGTTTATTCATTAATTCTTAATTACACTCAGGTGTGCTGCTAAGTATTCAGGGAATTATTTAAAACAAGTGTTGGATTCACAGAGGGAATAATAATAACATGTTAAAGGGTTTTTAATAAATTGGTCGTATTTTGCATGTTTTAATAGTTTTTTAAATAGTCTTTATACAATATGTATTTGTACATATATATAAGTGTATATATAGACAATTAATAAAAAAAAATGAACACACTGATGTATCAGTTCAAAAGCTTAATCGGTTTATTGTAGATACAAAATTAGTATCTACACTAATCAGCCATAATGATCACTGACTGGTGACAAGCCAGCAGAGGCAGTGTGATGCTTTGGACTGACAGGTGGCAAGCCAGCAGAGGCAGTGTGATGCTTTGTACTGACAGGTGACAAGCCAGCAGAGGCAGTGTGATGCTTTGGACTGACAGGTGACAAGCCAGCAGAGGCAGTGTGATGCTTTGGACTGACAGGTGACAAGCCAGCAGAGGCAGTATGATGCTTTGGACTGACAGGTGACAAGCCAACAGAGGCAGTGTGATGCTTTGGACTGACAGGTGACAAGCCAACAGAGGCAGTGTGATGCTTTGGACTGACAGGTGGCAAGCCAACAGAGGCAGTGTGATGCTTTGGACTGACAGGTGACAAGCCGGCGGAGACAGTGTGATGCTTTGGACTGACAGATGGCAAGCCAGCGGAGGCAGTGTGATGCTTTGGACTGACAGGTGGCAAAGCGGTGGAGGCATTGTGATGCTTTGGACTGACAGGTGGCAAAGCGGTGGAGGCAGTGTGATGCTTTGGACTGACAGGTGGCAAAGCGGTGGAGGCAGTGTGGTGCTTTGGACTGACAGCCGGCAAGCCGGCGGAGGCAGTGTGATGTTCATGTGATGATGCAATGTTCTGCTGGGAAACCTTGGGTCCTGCCATTCATGTGGAGGTTACTATGACATGTACCACCTACCTAAGCATTGTTACAGGCCATGTGCACCCTTTCATGGAAACGGTATTCCCTGATGGCATTGGCCTCTTTCAGCAGGATAATGCTCCCTGCCACAAAGCAAAAATGGTTCCGGAATGGTTTGAGGAACACAACAATGAGATCAAGGTGTTGACTTGGCCTCCAAATTCCCCAGATCTCAATCCAATCGAGTATCTGTGGGATGTGCTGAACAAACAAGTCTGATCCATGGAGGCCCCACCTCACAACTTACAGGACTTTAAGGGACTATGTCATAATTGGAACATTGCAACAGCACCACATTAACATATAATGCCATACTTTCCTATTGGTGGCCACAGTTATGCAAATTATATTATTATTTGTCCCTGAAAATAGTTTACTTGCATTATGTGTATCATTGTGAAAATGACAGATACTTTCAATTATGTATTTTATTCATTGCCTGCACATCTGTTGTGTTTTTTGGTGACCGAGTCCGTTTAAAGGATCTGCTGCTAATGTCATGGTGCCAGATACCTCAGCACACCTTCAGAGATCTTGTGGGGTCCCTTCCTCAATGGGTCAGGGCTGTTTTGGCATCAATAGGGGACATACACAGTATTAGGCAGGTGGTCATAATGTTATGGCTGTTTGGTGTACAACGACTTCTCAAATTACAGTGACTTATCACCTTTTTTCTTTCCGGTAAAGCCCCGGCCACAGCCATACCTTCAGCCACTCCCACACAATTAAAGTGTCCCTTTTTGGACATTTGAAATGTTGGAAGGTATGCTGTCTAATCAATGCCTCAGACAACCACAGCATTATACACCTGAGGATCAGAATATTTTGTAGATATATCTGGGCAAGCTACCAGGGTTCATGCCAAAACACATATGCCCCCAGTCAAAGTCTTGATAATGTAGTTAATGAGAAACCTGTAGTAGAGCACTGCCCCAGACCACATCCACAAGCAAACACTAGAGGAAGTATGTGTTCTAGTGCTTAGTTTCCCCTCCTTACTTTACCAGTAATATCTTCTAAAAAATATTTATAAAAGATCATTTTAAAAAGTAAATGAGTCAGAAAAACAGGCCCAATGTATTGTTCTTTTTAAAATGTTGATGCTACATAAATCATGATGGAGAGGTTGCATGAGACACCTCCACATTTGTGCTGTAAGCAAAGAAATGGACCTTTCTGCCATCTCTGCTCAAAAAAAATCAATAATAGTGAAAATAAAATGTGCGTTTGACATCAGCCGTTAGGGTAATGCATGAAATGATAAAATGGGATGTTATGCTGGAGCATATTGTGGAAAACAAAATTATTAATGCCAATCAATAAGGTTTTATGAAGCTTAGTCCTTGCCAATGTAACCTCCTGGGTCTCTGAGAAGTAGGAACTTGGATCAAGGCAAAGTCTGTAGATGCCGTCTATTTAAATGTGCAGCAGTGTTTGATATGGTGCCACTAAATAATGGTGTTCTATTAAAAAAAAAGGGTGATGAAAGGCTTTGGGGGTGAGACTTATATATATATTTTTTAAAAAGTTAGAGAGGATTGCTACTTTGGATGCAACTAAAAATCTCGATTTAGATACTGCAAGTGCAATTTTGTTTCCTAAAATATTAATAAGTAATGGAATGCCAGTGAATTAATATGTACCAATATGGAAAGTTAAAACAGGATATGTTCTTATCTGAAAATATTTTCCCTTAATAATAGGGGGCAGTACAAAAAATGATTCAGTCAGGCAGAGGATTACATCTGCCTAATTAAACCCCTTTTTGAATTGTGCTCCTAGTAGTACCATCCAAAATCTATTGCTCTTTATCCTCAGAGTTAAAGGGACTGTATCACGTAAACACTGTTTTTACTGTGCATGTAGAGAATAAACAATGATTGAAAATGATCTATACATTGTATTACCAAAACTGCAAGTAAATGCCTAATTTGGGAGGAATATGTGTTTTAAATGTGTCTGACTGTCTGTGGACTATCCTGCTTATGACATCACCTGTGGCCTACTATTTAAAATCCTTCAAAAGGTTTTGTGGTTTTTTTCTTTCAACTTTTCTTTTTTCCCCTCTCTTTTTTCATTAATAACAAAAAAATTTAAAACAATAAAATATTGACATTACGGTAAGTAGAAAAATAAATAAATGCACAAAAAAATAATAATATCAAACTAAACCAGCTTTTGGTGGCAGAAGTACAATGCTACTTGCCCCTGCATGACCTGCTGTTTTTACTGAGTAATGTTGACCTATCAGGATGAATGTTTACTGTACAGTAGTGAGGATAGTCCATGGAATTTATTTCTTGGCTCTCTTGGAGTGTTGTAGAAGTTTTGGAGGAGGTTCTCCAAGCAGCTCCATCACACATGGTAATTGGTCACCTTCATCTTCTCCTGGGAACAGTGGGAAACCAGTCTGGAGCTCAACAAGTATGCGGCCAAAGCTCCTTATGTCAATGGCCATTCCAGAACGACTCCTGGGGATATAACCTGGGGAGCATGATAAAAGTGAGGCTGTATGTATGTCTATACTCGTTAGTGCTAAAAGAAACTGTCTATGACCTTGATTCTACAATGACCTTGTTTGAGGAAGATATTTTACGTTTTAAGTCCCAGTGGATGATTTTGTTCCTGTGCAATGTTTCCAAGCACTGCAATACATAGTGGGCAAACCTTCGAACCATGGATACAAATCCATATTCAACAGCTCCAAAGTTCAGACGTGGTTGCGGAAAGTAAAGCTTTCCAGCATGTGTATTATATTCATATGCTCAGTCGTTTCCATCTTTTTTTGTTGTTGTCGAATGCGTATCTCTTCCGATGCCTGGCTATGGAAGCTCTCCTCATTGCGGACCATCTTTAGTGTGATGTGCTGGTGGAGCTTATGGTCATATACCAACTTGTCCAAACTGCCCTTTACAATAACATATCTCATATCTGTAAGCGACATGGTCATGTGGCAGCAGGATATACCCGCCATGTTCATCCTCATATCCTGCATGGTTAGGTCCTCCAACAACTCCCTGTCTCTTCTTTGCATTTGGACTAACAGAATAGATCTCACTGAAGCCTGGTATTTTTTGCTGTTCAAATGTTGACAACTGGTGCTTATATTGCTTCAATGCTTGCTCATGAGCTTGGTAGACTCCTGAGACTTTATCGAGCCAGCATTGGATTTTGAACCCAAAGCTCTTTTCTTTGTTCAGCACAGGAAATGTGCCATCTGGCCCAGAGATGCCTCCATCCACCCTAGGATTTCCAGAGTCCTCAAACAATTGCTGGACTTTGACTTACTGGGGATCATTATTATCCTTCATTGGGAATTTAGTTCCACTGATCTGATGGGGAAACAGAAAAAAAATAAAAAATTTCGATATGAAAACATTTGAAAGAAAAATATAAGACATAAAACTCCTTTTAAGGAAATCTGTTCCCAAAATCTATAGGCTTCTAACATGCCCTTAAAGGGACTGTCTGGTAACCAAAATGCATCTTCCAAATATTAATGCATATTCATGTGCTTTCACATGAAAGGTTAAAGCATCTTAACATATATAGCTTGGAGGAAAGATGTAACAGGGGGATATGATAGAAACATTTATATACATAAAGGGAATCAACACAGTAAAGGAAGAGAGTATATTTAAAAGAAGAAAAACTACCACCACTAGAGGACATGGTCTTAAATTGGAGGGGCAACGATATAAAAGTAATATCAGGAAGTATTACTTTACTGAGAGGGTGGTGGATGTATGGAATAGCCTTCCAGCAGAAGTGGCAGAGGTAAACACAGTCAAGGATTTTAAGCATGCGTGGGATAGACATAAGGCTATCCTAGATATAAGACCGGGAACGGGGGACTAATAAAAGCACTCAAAAAAAATTGGGCAGACTAGATGGACCAAATGGTTCTTATCTGCCGACACATTCTATGTTTCTATGTTTCTAAATTCCTAAATTCCTAAAATATTCTCATTTAAGCCTTTTTCTATGTATTGCTCTTTTTAATTGCCATTCCCAGCTCCGTCTCATACAGAACCTGAAATCCCATTTTAACAATAATGACTGTTTAGGTCCAACACAGTTTCATGCTTATTAGGGCATTGCAAGTTTATGAAGACTGACAGAAAGCACCAAAGACACTGAGCCTAAGGGCAGATAATGATCTATAGTAGATCCTGCTGAGACAAACGTTCACAAACACACCAACTCCTACAGAGGAACATTTAAGAATTAACAGGGACAGGTTTATCCTATTAATTCAGCATTACCTTGTGATTTACATTCTATTCCCTATAATAAAAGAGATAGGGCTTATAATTGTGTTGCTTATAATACAGTAATGCAGGTTTGGCTTATCAAAGCCGCTTCTCTAGAGACAAAAGGTTCTGCTCGTACTGTGCACCCAGCCCACATATCTATTGGTCCTTCGCATCTGTTTGTTTCATGCCGTTTTAATCACAGTATAGTTTGCCAGGCCAGCTCCCTGTCATCTTGAGATTTAGGGCCAGAGTGTATTTATTTTGCATACAGGACTTTTTTTCTACCTCTTTTTGGAAGAGGAAGGAACACTGTGCAGACTAAGATGATGCTGACAGGGTGTTTAGTTTACAAAAACACCCAGGAATTATTGGCAGGATATCTGGCAGCTATAGCCGGGGGGAAAAATATACACTGTCCCTTATTTCATGATAGGATGAGTTTACATTTTTAAGTTGCTTGACAAATAAAAAAAATATGCTTCTACTTGCAGAAGAAATAGTTCATATAACTAACGTGTTAATTGTTTATTACATAATATGTTATGGAATAGGTGGTATTTCAAACCAAAGTCCCCTTTACGTGTTGGAGGTGTTAATTGTGCAGAGGAGATAACCATGGCCAAAAATAGTGCATTGGAATTTTGTGATTAAGCAAATCAGTAAACTATGTATCAATCTCTCTGTGTCCTGGAGAGTAGAAATGAAAATGTTTAATTGAAAGGGAGATCTTTATGTAAATCCTGAGGCACCATCAGTTTCTTGAAAAAACGTATGGTTTTATATAAAAATGTGTTTTTTTTCTTCTTACTACATGCTCAAAACTATATCTTAAAAAAAGAAATCGCAATAATCAAAAAGTTATTTTTTTCTCTATGTTTTTTAATTTCAGTTATTTAAACTTATTTTTACTTTTTACCAAATTATTTTACCTTGTGGTTTCTACTAAATATAATTTCAAAGGGTGTGTTAAATTCATTCACTTTGTTTGTGTATTGACATGCCTCTGTGACATCAATCAGAAGGAGCACACAGTGGCTCCTGTTGGCCATTATCACGGAATCAGCCTCTCCCTGTTATACGTACCCTTATAAAGTCCTTGGTATGCCCAGGTACATGGCTCCATACCATGTAATAATAACAGAACTAGAAGCTTGGTAATATTGACAGGGCTGTTGCTACAGAACACACCAACACATATAAATATTATATGCAGTGATTAGTATGAAGAATTAAGGGGAAAACTGAATCTGGTTCTTTACTGTGAAAAAAACACAGTGTTAATAAACAGATGTTTAATGCTAATCTCTTATAGAGCAATAATGGTTACATGACAGAAGAGCAACCTATTCCCAAGATAACATACTGCTTCCTACATGGCATGCCTACTCATTTCACTTCAGCAGACCCTAACCCTAATAATAAATAATGTGGTAATAATAAATGAATTTTATGCTGATATTCTCAATGGATTATATCATTGTGACAGGACTGAATGCGGTTGGCCCTCAGATGTTTAACAAGGTCAGTAGAGTGTGTTGTCTAGTCCTCAGTATACAGCACGTTCAGTCCTGGCAAGGCATTGCTGTGTACTGGTATTGGTAATATCTCAGCGAGGAACAAGTTGTGTACAATATGTTATATTTATTATTTTTAATACATATATATATATATATATATATATATCATGATTATCTATCTACTCATCTGTATTTTCTGACTTGTCAAGGTAAATGTATTGGCTCTATACAAGAGCAGAGCAGGTATTTTTTTTACTACACCAGAGCCCTTAAGAGAGTAATATATGTCCTTTTGATGTGTTATGCTTTCTGTCGTTGATGTATATTTTTTATATTTTTTATAATAATTGATTGCATTTTTATATTTATTAAAGAATTGTTTATGTTAATATACTTTATGTGTTGAGTATTTAATTTGATTTTTGTTTCTTTTTATTTCAAGTCTATTTGTATGTTTAAAACCAATATCCCTTCAATAGTGTCTTGCTGCAGGATTTTTAGATTAATTGATTATAATTTTTATATTTATTAGAGTATTTTTTATATTGATACTTTATGTGTTGAGTTTTTTTTTTTAATTTGCAGCACTGTCTATTTGTATGTTTATAACCAATACCCTTTTCCTTCAGTAGTGTCTTACTGTAGGATTTATTTAAAGACTAGCCTGCTTATCCAGTGCACCCGAAGTGGATTTAAGCGTTGTGTTAAAACATTCTTAGATATTTGTTTCAATATATATAACATTATTTTGCTTTTACAAAGTCTAAATAAAGGAAGAGCAATACATAAAAGCAAACTGTCCCAGGGCTCCTAAACCCATCAATGCTATCAGCTTGAGAATGTATTAATCACAAGTGTAATGCATATGGCCCATTAAGATAATCAGAGATACATTTAATGGTGATTTGTACAACACAGATATGTTATCTAAGACCTTAGTATGACATTGAGAGCTCTCTGGCCAAGCTTCGTACACAGGACCATTCAATATTCCAGCAATTTCTTTGCAATGAAATCTTGTTGATTTATGATTGACCAAGCTAAGCATCCCTCTAGCACAGAGTAACAGTAGTGGAAGCTAAAGTAGCTTTGGTCACTTTATATTGTACAATATTATATACTGGAGGTCATGTTCTAAACCAATGCAGTAAGGAAAATTATTGTAAATCATAAGCTTGGAGCAATTTGTGGTTATTTTTATTTATAAATCTTTATTTGAAAAACATTTTATTCAGTTATTTCTTTTTTTTTCTAATTTATTTCCTGAAATAATGTTATAGAAAACAAACCTATAAACACACATTAACAAATGGCAGATGAAATAAAAAGATACAAATACATGGATTACAGAATTACGATAATTGTCTCAGACATTATTATTAGTTATTAATCAAATACATAAACACAAGTGGTTATATTTGAACATTTTGGGATTGTTTTTTTTTTTCCATTTTATGCATTTCCCATTTCATTTTATTTCACTTAACTTGGTTTGCCGCTTTGGTCCTTAACGACCAAGCGACTTTATTCTCCTGGAGAGACAGTAACATACAAGCAGACCCTGTGGGTCCCTGCTGACATACTTTGTGATGTCACGTGTGATGTCGCAGAGGAGTGTCCGAACGCTGAAGTTTGGACATGCAGAGTTTATGAAAATATAAGAGACGCTCACTTTGACCGTCAGCTTAATTTTATATGTCAGACTGAGGCCACATCTGTCTCATCGGACGATGGGCATCCTGCTGCAAGTCTCTGCAGGGAGCTGCAATGAGCTGTATTAGTCAGGATGCTCCAGACCGTCCTGCAGTTTTTAGTAAAATGTAGCCGACTCTCACTTTGAGCATCAGCGACATGTCTTTATGTTCTTTTTGGCTTGTCTTGAATAATACACTCTGTGCCTAATATTTTTTTTGGGGGGGCGCTAGTTAGTAAGTAGGGCTGTTAGGTAACAAGTGGGGCACTAAGAAACACAGATGTGAACATTTATTTTTTTCCATCAAATTCTCGGGTTCTATTTAATATACGGTCACAGAAAATATTGTGTCTGTTCACTAGACAGTGGACTGTGGTAGATGGAAAACAGAGTTGCAAAAATCAAGCCCAAATATTTGAGTTGGAAATATTTGTCAACTTGCCTGTTATGGTAAGTAAATGATGTTTACTGGATTTTTTGTAATTCAATTGTCAGTTCAGGACACATCACTGTTCAATAAACAAACCCAACAGTAATACCAGCATATGTAGCAGAAACCTATAAGCGGACAAGCAGACCAAAGTACACCCACATAGAGCTTAACTGATTATAGTGGTCTTCACTGTGCCACCCTAGGCCTGACTAAACTCCTGTACCCACCACCCCTCATTTGTTATAACCCTTCTACTCCAGGTTCCACCATTTCCTCTCAAATCCTTTCCACAACACCAGATTGCCCCCACATGCCTTACGACAATATCAGATTGCCACCACATTCCTTCCCCTGCACACCACATTGCTCCCAGGTGATCTAGTGAGGCAGCCAAGATGTCCGTGCAGGTAGCACAAGGCAGTGAGGGAGGATGTGACAACAATGAAAGTGCTGTCGCTCCTTTCAGTCTGCTGTCTCCCCCAATAGTCTGTCCTTTTAGGCCTAGTCCACATCCATGCTCCAGTGTGTTGTGCTTTAGTTTAACTTGGATATCCGTGCATGCATATTTACTTAACGGGCTGCTATCCTAACTGTACGGTTACTGTAACATAACAGCACACATTCTACATTATTTCATGACTTTCAGAAAATCTCTTTCTAAACACAAGACCGAGAACCACAAAGGTAGGAGCCACTTCAATCTAAAGGCCTGAGGCAGAGCAATTAATGCAGCCCTCCTTCAACGTGCGCTGCCTCTCCTAGCGTTTGTGTTACCGGAATGGCAAACAATGCACATATACGTATAGTTATGGAAGATGGAAATAACCCTATTAGATTCATTTCAATCCACATATAGTTTGATTCATGGCCTCAATGAGTCTGTTGTATTGATTTGTGTTATGTTGTGAAACATTTACCATGAGTGACTATAAAAATCACCCGTCATCTCTAAAAAATCAGCAGTTCCCAAAGAAGTAAAGGAAAACAGTTCCATTATGGTGTCAGTGATGCAACATCTCTGTTAAATCATTGTGGAGAGAATAGAAACAAGGTGATAATTATATCATTAAGGATACAGTATATTTATAACAAACTGGTATTTAAAGTTAAAGGGGAGGAGCGACGGTCCAAGGATCGCAGAAACCTTAGACTTAGAAAAAAGGCTCACGGCCAACAACGGAAGTGTTGGTGGAGTCTCTGCAGAAAATTAGGAATTAAATTAAGAATCTTTAATTCATGAGATGATTTATTTAGCTCTGTTTGCTAATGACACTTGCTCCTACAATGTACTGGAGTGTGGGAGAGTCAATTTGATTTCAGGGTTAGTAACCAGGACTGTTTGATGGACGTTAAATGATGGTAACTTGACCTTCCCTGACCTTGCCGCACACAGTGGTGTGCTTGTATAGGCACTTTACTTATCCCTGTTTGATACTGCAACATATTCATATCTGTACATTTTATGTGCCCTTTTCAGGAGCAATATCATGAATGAACCCTTGAGAAATGACATTTGCCGAGGACTGAACCCAGATAAAGTGAAAAAAATCTGTCTTTATTTTAGCATTTGTTTCCAGGTGCAATAAAAAGGAGACAATCCATAAGTACACCACCTATTTCTGGAAATACACGTGTATTAAACTTAGTTAATTTTTTATATTTACTGTACATGGTAAAGAAAATCCTTTTAGCAAATGTTTGGTTATTTAGCAATGCTAGAACAACAGTCCAAAAATAGTTTAAATCAGTTCTATTTAAAGAAAATTCCATATTTATAGATCTAATGAGAATATGGGTAGTTAGAGCAGTTTGACTGCATTTCATTGTCAGATGGGCCCCTGCTCTACATATGTTACTAAGTATATTATTCAGTGTTGTCCTAAGTTCAGAATTAAGAGGTACATTGCAAAACAGATGTTTAAAACAAATTTGCCATCCACAAAATTTCATAATTAGTAGTTCACCATCAAGTAGGAAAAGTTATAGACATTCATTCTGTTTGTCTTGGTAAAATTGCCAGTAAATATTTAGAGAAAAGATCAATTCATCTGAAGGTATCGACCTCTCTTAAAATGGCCTCCAAATCCACCAATATGGCTGCCGAAACAGAGCCAACTGAATTATTGTGATGACAGCCTCCCACATAGTGTGTGTTTTTTTTCAGACATGAAGATTAGGAAGCAACTTTTGCAAAGTAGGAAGTGTATGTCTTTTCTTTGTTACATTTTCTTATTGACAGCAACCTGACATTTTGTGAATATCATTTCACACAGCAGAGTTGTGAAAAAACATAAATTCTAGAGCAAATTTCTAAAAGTGGAGCAATCTGCAGAAACATTCCAATGGTTTGTGATAATTGTTTCCATTTTGGATCGTTACCCAGGATATTTATAAATTATCCACTGAGTTATTGGTTTCTTCTTTTTTTTTAGATGTAAGTTGAGGATAGATTCTATGCCTTATTTAAAATAAACAGTTTTTAAACCAGGATATCTTATTAGAATAACAGCTTCTGGTAATCTGTTTCACATTTGAAGTGTAGGGTACTTTATCTTCTTTTTTATAATAAATACTGTACCTTCTACTTTCACATATTGGATTTTCGATTACTTGGAGGTGACTAAGAAGACATTCTCTCACAGAGAAGAAAAGATCACCTTACATGCTGTTAATCTTTAGAGGAAGTGTGAGTGCAAAATTTGGAGTTACACCATACTCTCCATATATCACCAAAACATATTACACTATATACTCTCCATATATCACCAAAACGTAGTACACTATATACTCTCCATAAATCACCAAAACGTATTACACTATATACTCTCCATATAGTGTCTGATCCCATTCTCCTGTGTCTGATCCCATTCTCCTGTGTCTGATCCCATTCTCCTGTATCTGATCCCATTCTCCTGCGTCTGATCACATTCTCTGGAATAGTACAGAAGCAGCAGTGTGCACATGCGTAGTAGCGCTGACACAACATTGCAAGTTCCGGCCCTGGTCACCCCAATTCACCTAGGGCAGAAGTTGGAAAGTGTGTCTGTAGTTTTGCTTATTTTAATTACAGGGTTTGTAAGAAATCCTTAGCCAATATTTGATTTAATCTGTAGTTCTTTCTAGCAGTATCCTCATTGGTAATTTTTCATTCTGTTCCTTGAGATCACTGATTTGTATCTCTAAGTTTTCTGTGGGATGCCTGGCATTCAATTACCAGTGATAAATGTATGTTTAGTAATACAAACTTGCACTAGGTGTAATATGTATAACAAATCTATTGCCGAGCTAGTAGTTACTTTGAACATCTATTGTCTGCTTCTAGACAATTAAATCCAGAGCCCTTGTGTGCAAAACTCTAATACTGTAGATCTTTTCTAAAGTACCATTACATTTAGAGATGCATCCATTGTGCACTGTACAGTATTGTTGACCAACAACAATCACCAGTAATGTAATAGCTGTTCCAGTGGTTATTAATTGCAGTTACTAGAGATCTGGCACTATTGCTATTTTTTTATTTTTATTATCAGCACCTGGTCAATTCATATATCTTGTTCATTCCAGGAAAAGAATGCAAAAGAAAAGTCACAGATGTGACAAACTCCTACATAGCGCTACAAAAATAATCATGTTTATCTATGACCCATTTTTTTTGTTTTAATATTTTTTGTTTTTCTAATGATTTGGCATCTAAACAATTAATCATACTATTATAAACATGAATGAGGGGAGCATTAATTTGACTCATGTAATAGGTTGAAGCCAATGGAAATAAAGTTTCTAGTCGGTACTAAGAACTTTTTAAAAATATATAGAACCCAACTTGCCATTTGGAGTAAAGAAGGATTTTTTTCCACTTTGGACGCAACATTCGAAATTGCTGAAATAAGGAGTGGAGGTTGCCTTCTTCTGGATCAACAGTGGTACACATGGGATAGGAAAAGGGTTGAACTTGATGGACACAAGTCTTTTTTCAACCTAAACTACTATGTAACTGTGTGAATAGGCATACACAGTCTTTGATTGTTGATTCTGTCAAACCCATATTCATATTTTAATCTCTTTATTTCTCATTGTATAATAAATCTAAGAGAAATGTTAGGATCTGCCTGAATTTGAACCTTAACAGAATCTGACCTTGTTCTATACACCATCTGCTTGTGTATACAATAGATTATATTCACTGCCTGCTCCTCTCTTTCTCCTACTGCTCAGGTGTTGCTTGTTCCTGTAATGAGCTCTATAATGAGCTTTGTATATACCCCCTTCCCCCAGCAATCCATGCTGGTGCATTTGACTCTTTGGTGCCTTGAGATGGTGCTGATGACCTACATTTTTCAAATTGTCTGCCCCCGGCTGCCTCTACCTGTTGTTCAAGTACCTCTGCCCATATAATGGCTTAGGGGGGAAATGAAGAGGTCCTGGGCTTGTGGACACTTAAAGCAATGTGCTCCACCCTGGTTTTTCCATGGAGGGCTTTGATTCACTTGCTCTCCAAGCACCTGGACTTCAGCCCATTCTGGCAATGATGAGCATGAGAAGAACAAATGTAAATAATTCCAGCACTGGCGGGAAAGAGGTGATTTGGTGAAATGGACGCTGGAAGGATAGTGGGGAATGATGTAAGAGAGACACTGGGGGGACTCTGGGAATGGTGGTGAGAGGGACAATATGGGATAGTGGGGATGGTGGTGGGAAGAACATGTGAGGAACAGTGGAGATGGTGGTGAGTGGGACACTTGAAGGAAAGAGAGTTGGTAGTGAGAGGGTCACTGGTGAGATAGTGAGGATGCTCGTTGGGGTAAAGCTCCCCAGCTCCTTACCTCTTAATGCTAATCAGCAGCACTAGCTGGGTGACATAGCATAGGGACTAGCCAGGCATGGACCAATCAACACTGGTCATATTGTTGGAGACCAAAATTCATTGTTTCCAGCAGAATGGTCTCCAACAAAATGGCACCTATAACAGAGACAAATATAAATGGAGCAGGCCCTCAAGGACATCTGAGCCCCTTACAAATATAATGGTTGTACCCCCTAATGACAACCCTGCCTTTCCAATTGCTAGATATTTTCCTGGTATTCTTGTGGTCCTATCTCCACTCCTAGGTTCGGGTTCTGCACACTGAGCATAGCAGTATCCCACTCTGACACCTTTTGTTCATGGACCTAACATAGGGACATACTCTACTAGAGTGATTTTCTATAAGTGTAATATGGCTATTTGTCATTGCTATTTGTTTAGAATTTTTTGTACTGCAAAAAGTAAATTTCGCTTTTTTCTCATAATTTCCTGGGGAGCAAAACCAAAGACATTCAAACAATATCTATATGTATTCAAATTAATTAATGGGAAGATCATGGATCATAAGGGCACTCGTGTAAACATATAAAATACATTTAAATAATTTCAACTACCTTTTTTTCAAGGATGTATTAGATAATTGCAGCATATTTTGCCAGACAGGGCAGTTTGTTATTTTCTCTCATTTTCAAGTACGTCCTTGATTCCAAGGAATGTTGGCTTTTTTTTTTTTTTTTTATATTTCTCTCAACTAGGTTATGTGTCAAGAAGAATTTCATAACATCTTTTTCGTCCTTGGAAGCCTGTATTTTAACTAGTTTTTGTTTAAATTATAATTCAATATTGGATGGATGGGATATGAACAACAGAGGTGGGTGTTATGTAATAGATGATGCTCCAAGGTTCTTTGTACAAATGAAATTGATTGACCATAACCTGCAAAGCGCTGTGTGACCTCTGTGTTTTCCATCACCTCTTCCTCATCACCTCCTCTTAAAAATAAATTGCACTGAATCTCAGTCTTTTGAACATCTTCCAAAAACGTCCCAAATACAAACCTATGTCCTTCTGACACCACTTTTTTCTGGCCTTTTCTAACACCTTAGATGTCTCCCTAACCTAACCTTGTTTGACTTATCCTGAAATTAATTGTGGAGCAATTCCATTAGTTTTGGAAACAAAAATAATGGCCGAATTTCATCTAAAACTAATGCATCAGTGGAGGAAATTTGGCTCCAATGAACCAACATTTTTTTCCCCGTCTGAATGAATTCAGACAAAACAAAAGTGTTGGTATACAAAATGTTTGGTACCCAAGTCTATTTTAAATGATGATGCCTTTTTTCTTCAGCTCTATTTTCTGGCCTAAGCTTATTTGCAAAAGCTTTGTTTACAGCCTTCTGTGGATAGAGCAATATACCAAAACATATTTTTTACTTTAAGGAAAAACTAGGAATTCATTTAAATAATACAATGCTTTTTAAAGTTTAAAATAACAGATCTACTGGTTCAACACCTTACACAGTGGTTGTTTCAGCTATATTTCCCCTCTCTATAACTGTCTCCCCTCAGTTATGCACTCTGTGGTCCCCCTGTTTTAAAACATTAATGTATCTAGTCACTGAAATTTGACTTTGGAGTAAAATTCAACACTCGAATAAGACTTAGAAAAAACTTCCAGATTAAAATCTTCCCCATTGAAAGGAATGGGAGGTGAAATAATCAAAGCTATTTTTGAGACTAAGTTAAATTCAACACCTGTCTCAAACATACCGTATTTTCCGGCGTATAAGACGACTGGGCGTATAAGACGACCCCCCAACTAAGTCGTCTTATAAGCCGGAAAAATCGCATCTATATTTGAACTTTTTAGGTTAAAATATAGAGTTTGCCACCCTCCTCCCCCCTTCCCCAATCCCCAATCCCCAGTACTTACCTATTTTCTGCTCTGTCTCCCGCTGTTAAGCCGGTCCGTGGCTGTGAGGGAAGCATTGTGAGCTCCCCTCAGGCCGCGCGGTCAATAAAGTTTGTTTAAAAAAAAAGTTTAAACAAACTTTATTGAAGCTGCATGGCCTGAGGGGAGGTCACAACGCTTCCCTCACAGCCACGGACCCAGTACCCGGCGTATAAGACGACCCCCCAACTTTTGAGAAGATTTTCAGGGGTTAAAAAGTCGTCTTATATGCCGGAAAATACGGTAGCTTCAATCAGGCAAAAAATACCACAGATTTATATGAAAATACAGATGTGAAATTCACAGATTTTTGAAGACATCAGAATCGACAAGGATGAATATTTAAATCTAATGGGAAAGTGCTAATTAGCACATTGACACCTGATACCTGACATGCGATCATTTATGCAAAATCTGGAAGGTCATTAGAGTGAAGGGCACACAGACCCTTCATAGCCACATGGTTAATACAACTGTCAGAGACAATTCTACGATTAAAGAGTAACATGTGATTGACATCGAGATTTCCTAACAGATTTTACTCCTGTTTGAGAACGAAAAAAATATAGATGGCTACAAATCCATGTGTAAAACAAGAAATTAATATCACTTAGTGATCTAATGGAGAATGGAGAATTATCTTACAAACAGAAACATTACATAGAACAAGAACAGATGAGGATAAAACAAATAGAATAATAATAATCACATTTCAGTCAATTGGGTAATGAACTCGTTCAGATCTGTTATTTTTTATTATGTTTCAGTCTTTGAAACATTATGAACAAAAACAAAAAAAATCTAATAGAAAAAAGGAATGTATACATGGTCCTTTGTCAGCCTATAAAGCTGTTAACTTCCGAGGTAACACTTGCTAAGTAAACAAATTACAATATCAAAGTCTAATTTGTGTATGTTTTTTAGACATACAAAGTTTCATCACAATGATAATAAGCACCGTGCATCAGGATTCTTAATGCCTGGACAAGATCTCCCAAAAAATCAGCAACATTTTGGACCAATGACAGTGTTGTATCACACCCATTTCCTAACTGCATTCACATTGCTAGTAGGGTATGTGTGGAGGTCATCACTTCCTTTTTTTATTTTTTCAAATTGTATTTTAAATCATTTTTCAAGTTAAAGACAGACATAATACATAATACAAAATACAATACAATACAATACAATAAAAGACAATTTGTGATACAGTATTCGCAACACATCTGTGATAGTATCATTGGTGCATATAAAGTATTTGTTTGTGCCCCCCTTATACAGGCACCAACCCCTGCTCTCCCTTCTACCCCCATCCAGGTTCACTTCGGTGGGGCCCCCATGTCTCTCAATGTACTGGGGCAAGTCACTTCCTTTTGTCTAGCTATCAGTTACCTTGGTACCATCTGCCGTATATCATGGGCCTTTGTGCTGCAAAGATATTGCAGTGTGCTGCTGGTCTGGGGATGAGAACCGCACAGCTGTTACTATATATAACTGACCCAGAAACAGGCAGGGAAAGAGAATCTATGATAATGGTAACACATCCTGGTGCTTTGCAGGAAAAACAAGCAAATCATGTTTTCCTAACAAGATCTGCAGATTTATGCAAAGCTAATCCTATACATCTTTACCCCCATCCTATTTTACACTGGTGGGGTTGGAATGGATCATCCTATAACTCTTATTTATGAGTGGGAATATGCCCATGGATATCTTATTCCCTGCAGCCTGCCATATGTATGGAATTCTTCTAAGATACAGGGCCAGACTGAGAATAAAAACCAGCCCTGGAAACAATCCCATATACCCGCCCATAGCATGTTCGTCAGTTTCCAATCAGTAGAATACAGGAGAAAAAATGAAAAATGCAATGTTTCTAGATAAGGGACAAATTAAAGGACATAAGGGGATGTATTTAAAAAGCACATTCGTTAGCCTACTGGGAAATTTCATGAATCCTATTTGTGATAAAATTGCATTCTAGCCGACCCCCCCCCCACCCCAATGTTTAGTACATGTGTACATCTTTCACACTGTATGGAAATTTCCTTAATGATGTTAAAGGATCGTAACATGCATGGCTTGGGGGGGGGACGACACATATAAATACATACACAAAAGCAACACGGTAAAGAAGGAAAGTATATTTAAAAGAAGAAAATATACCACAACATGATAACATAGACTTAAATTAGAGGTGTAAAGGTATAAAAGTATCATCAGTAAGGAACCTCCCCTTGGTTCTGAGCCACTGACCAGTTTGAAACCACTAAACACAAATACAACCAAAACAAAAACAAAACTTTGTCTTAAAACCACCCCAAGTCAGTATACATTGCAGGATATAACCTGTCCATGAAGAGAATAACAAACATATAAAATAATAAATAAGATATGTTATTAGTAGGATTGAATTTGTAAAACAAGCAATAAACAACACCTAACATTTCCAACATCAAACAAGTAGACCTGGCATGGGTTCATCCTTCCTCAGGGTTCTTTGTGAAGCCTGACAAAATTACTGATTTTAGCAATAAAGGTTTGGTTATTAGTGAATTGCACACCTTAACTGCCCTTATTTATGTCTTTGATTAAAGATCCAATAATTTGAGATGCTTTCTGGCTTTAATATTTGTGGGGGAATAAACAAAATGAAAATATTAATCTTGAAAATAAACTGTTTTGTTAGAATAATAAAGCAGTAATTAGCTGTAGGTTTCAGAATGACACATCTATACGTTTGTCTGAATGCTTTGTTTCTTTCATTTAATGTGCGAATAGTAATACAGGTCATTCATATGTGCCCTTATTGTCCTCTCTAATCCTCCTTTCCATGGATAGTAAAAAGGATCCTTTCAGCTCCAGTGAATGTATGCCACTCATTAGTAAATACAAGAGTTATCTTTGCTGAAAGCCATTAAAATGCTGAACTTCAACCTCTTTGATAAAGGCAAATCTCTGAGCTTTTATCTGTCCATCCAACTCACATTCGAAGCTCGGGAACAATAAGATGAATTAGCCTTGGCCTTTCTCGCATTGAAACAATTGTTGTTTAATATCTGAAATAAATTTGAGAGATAAAGGAGACACGGCATAATGGATTCAATGGTGGCCCGTAGCAGGAAAACACTATTAAGCGTTACATTTACTGGCGTTTTTTGATTCAGTGGCCACCGCTAACATGGTAAAACGATTACAGCACCCATTAAAGAAACCCTGCAAGAATACTGAACTGGGCGCCAATTACAGCGCAGGGATTCAGTGATCAGTGGTAACATGAACTCAGATCAGTGCTGTAGTGCTGCCGTGCTCCCTGTAAGGGTTAAATCTATGTATAAAAAAATCAACCTGATGGGGAAGCCACGGGGGTTCTACCTATGCCACCCCCTCATTAAAAATTGCAGGGCCCTCTCAAAAGAATACCGGGGGCTCCAAAACATTTGGATTTCTTGCACCATTGGAGCAGTGCTAAAGCCAAACAGAAAGGTGAACACACTGTGCTAAATCAATAAACTTTTTTCGTACGTGAAAAAACGCAGCTGCTTCCAAGTACCCCTCTCGGCACTAATTTATAGAAATAGATAGGGAAGTGGGGGCGGCTCTGGATTTACACATGAAACAAATAAACATAAATACATCATAGTGTAATCAGTACAGTACAAATGGTGTTTTAATAATATATAATATCACTATATAATATCATACTCACAAACCCAGGTGAGTGTCAGGCATCCAAATAAACTTCAATAAAGGAGGCTGTGTTTTATATCACTACTGTACTGCCCTATGTGCCTTTTATTTCTTTTGCACAAAGACACTTTCTCCAGATATCCTGGGCTACGTTTATTTGGATGCCTGATACTCAGGTTTGTGAGTGTGATACTATATATTATTAAAACACCATTTGTACCGTACTGATTGCACTATGATTTATTTATGTTTATATTGTTTCATGTGTAAATCTAGCGCTGCCCCACTTCCATTTCTATTACCATTATAGCAGTGGTGTTTTTTTTTACCTACAACAGGAAGGATTGCCGATACCTGGAAGACAAGCACTGTAAGTACTGCACCTCTCTCTTGGACTATTGCAGTTTTACATTAAACATTATTTCACAGGTGCTTTTACATTCAGTCACATCCAGTTAGGAGGACTGATCTGCTGTACTATGTGAGGAACTCTTGGACCTGTTAGAACATAGTAAGAGGAGGCTGTATCTCTGAAATTATAATGTTATTCTTTTGTCTCTCTCTACAATCATCTCACTCACCAAACTTCTCCATCAAATCTTAAATGGAATTTGCTCCTCTGGATATTGTAACTGGAAACATAGACTGTGTCAGCAGATGAGAACCATCTAGTCTGTCCAAATACTATATAGGTGTCTGCATCTATTTTACACATTTGTTTGTACTTTTGAGGCCCCTTCATGTTTCTTAATTGAAGACCTCCTCCTTATAATTCTTCTTTGATGTCCTCCTCACTCAGTGGTGCCTGCGCTGGAACATCCTTATGGCACCCCACTGCCACATCCATCCCCCACCTGTACCACTGCCACATCCATACCCCATCTGTACTCACTGCCACATCCATCCCCCATCTGTACCCACTGCCACATCCATCCCCCATCTATACCCACTGCCACATCCATCCCCCATCTGTACCCACTGCCACATCCATCCCCCATCTGTACCCACTGCCACATCCATCCCCCATCTGTACCACTGCCACATCCAGTCTGTGCTAGTCTCCATACAGAATGCTGAATTCTTAGCACCATGATTTCTGTTTATCTTTTTTTCATGAAGGCCAATGTTCTCCAAATGATCGCCTTAATCATTTCGTGCTTATTTGCACATGCCTATGATTAAGTGCAAATAAGCACAACACGCGTAAGGCGATCATTTGGAGAAACTGGTCCGTAGCTGTACATTATTATACTAAAGACATCGAATTATCACCATCTATTCATGAAGTCTGTTTCCCTGCCATTTTCCTCAGTGTCTGTTTCCTACAATTGGGACTTGGAATGCCTGGCAGGTTTGGATTCCTGGTATAACGTAGGAGCACATGGCGGGTTGAAATCTATCATAAGAGCTGAGGATCTGTGGCAGTCCTGATATTTCCAAAAATTGTTGCCTTTTCTTAGAGACCTGTATTCCGTATACAAAATAATACTGACGAAGCCCAACACGATAACAGAAACGTAGAGAAAGGGTATCACTGTTTCTTTGTTGTTATTTCAACAATATTTTTGTGAATCAAGCTACTTCTAAATAAACAGTGTGAAAGGAGATGCGCCACTGGGTTATTTTATTTCAGTCTCATGTGCGTAAATATCTAGGAATTGGTACAGATTCCA
Organism: Pelodytes ibericus; assembly: GCA_036172795.1. Taxonomy (NCBI): domain Eukaryota; kingdom Metazoa; phylum Chordata; class Amphibia; order Anura; family Pelodytidae; genus Pelodytes; species Pelodytes ibericus. The sequence continues at coordinate 1,034,039 of CM069868.1, forward strand.
GGTTTCTGTTTCTATGAAATTCACCGCTTACCCCTTTGGAACACAAAGGATTAACGTATTGAGACACATCTTTTGAGTTGATTGGTCGCATTGCTATAGTTCAACTGTAATTTGCAGGGGTTTAATCCAGGCCCACTGAAATGTACAAAGAAATTTCACTGCATCGTTTACTTTGTGAATGCCACAGTTAATTCGAATTAAATCCCACGTGATTCGCTGAAGTTTACCATCTTCTTAAATGTCAGACTAAAGACCTTCATGAATTGAAACATATGTTCCAGGGTAAGTAGCCATCAAGGATCTAGATTAAGAGGGGTTGCGAGGGAATGGGGTGCTTCAACTGTATAATGCGTTATTAAAAAAAAAAGATTAATGTGTTGAATTTTCATTTATATAAATGGGACAAGTATAAAAGGTTTGAGTTCCCTTATTGAAGAAATCATTTTTCTTAAAAAAAAATCTGTCAGAGGGATGATAAATATATATGTAATCGTTATGGGACATGTGTGTTTTTAATGCTTCAAGAAATCCCACGAGAATAAAAAATAAAATAAGTCCACATTTCAAATCAGTGCTGCAGTTTTGGTATTCTGAGACGGAGAGAATATATTAATAAATGGGGTGCATTTAAATAGCGGTGGTAAGGTCAGCCTCTTTGACAGGCAAGGAGAGAAGCCTTTGGCTTCCCAGTTGAACACAATAAATCAATAGAAAAAAGGAGGTGAACTGTGCCTCTTACCCAGAGAAATACGCAGTAATAATGAAATCTGCAAAAATGAAAGTATTTAATTTGAACTGTGAAGTGCTAAAATAAGCAGAGATCCACCATCAGAGGAGACAAGCCTCCAAAGTGGCCTTTTACTCCCCTATTTTGGGGATCTGTCACTCTCTCCTCTCCTGGTGGATCTCCTTTATTGGTATTATTACACTGTTTAAAGAATGGAACAGTGAATAACTTATTTTTGCATATAGCCAGAGGTCTGTGTATTTCTCTGGGTAGGGTGCCCACCCCACTGTGTATTTCTCCGGGGTGGGGGCCCACTGTGTATTTCTCCGGGTAAGTGGCCCACCCCACTATGTATTTCTCCGGGGACGGAGCCCACTGTGTATTTCTCAGGGGAGGGGGTACACCCCACCTCCTTTTTTTTTTGTACTGCTTTATCTTCAGAGACAGAGAGAATCTAAAATGGCAAGGTCACTGACCACACAAGGCAAATATGAGAATGAACTAATTGGAGCCGCCTTCTGCTGTACAATTAAGATATCAATGTATAAAATAAGCTATTGCCGGAACTTTTAAATGCATATTTTAAATCATCTGACTATTCTCTTTTAATTGAACTCAGCTAAAATTGAAGCAGCTCTGTCTCTGTAAAATACGGAAAATATTGTGTCTATTTAATTTTTTTATAGTGTTTTATCAGAAAGAATGCCATACTGTATGTCTCTTGTCTTGCATGTAAAATACAATGTAACACATTTGAAAATGATAAATGATAACACGTATGTGCATTCATTGAAGTAGACTTTGGAAGAGGGCATATAGCATTGAATTACAGATTCAAACATTACATTACCATGTATTTATATAGCTCAAGCAATGTATGTAGCGCGAGGTACAGAGCATAGAAGAGAACTACATACTAAGTTACTAGAACTAGAACAGACTGGTACATGAGGTAGGGGACCTTGCTCACAGAGCTTACAATCTAGAGGAAACCTATAAGAATACAATATATGTACATACATTTCCAAGACAATAAAGCATTGCTAGGTATTGCAGACAGGTTTGATCTTAGATGCAGTGAGGCTGACATTTCTTGGATTTTTAGACTAATAGAGGAGAGTCCATGTTTTTTCTGAAGTAGACTTATGTTGAGAAAGGTATATGTGTTTCAAACCAAATTAATATTTTTGTATGTACATTTATATTAAAAAAAAAAGCTTGTTAGTCATAGAATAGTGTTAGTTAGTTATTTAGCAGTACTAAAAGAGTAGTCACAAAACAGTTAAAATCAACTTTAATCAAAGTAATCTACATATTAACTAGGCTAATGAGTATTGGGCTAGTTCAGTCAGTTGGGCAGTACCTTTCCATTAGATGGGACACGTGTGGCCCGTGGGATGCACATAGGACACCCCAGGACTACAGTAAGGAGATTTGATGGTTTCTGGAAGTTTGTTTGAAGATTAAGACAAGTAACTGTTTTTGTTGAATGAAATGATAAGAAAGGATCTGTAGTGCCAAGAAGACTTTGTAGGAGGCGTGGAAACAGACAATTAGCAAATACAATGAAATCTAAAAACTAGATGTTTTTACACGCAAATTAGGAACAGTAATGTGTTAAATGGATTAACCTATTTATTTGACACATGGGGGGGTCAGGTGTACAAGTCAGGGGGGACACGTCTGACAGATCCATACTTCTGGGTTACACTGGCCATCACACATGATTTATCTAAAAAAAAAAGGCACCTAAAATGAAGCTTAAATGGAAGGAGGACTAAAAATGTCAGCCGGAAAAAAGTGCATGTTTTTTTTTTAAGTTTCCCAGCACCTTTAACAGTGTAAGTTTCTATTCGTAACATGCCTGAAATGAGAGGGGAGTTTGAGAGTACCATCTAACCTTCCAGCAGAAGGTCGGCACTCAACATCACAAATGGCCGCCATGAATGCCCTATAGACTCTCAGCCATGAAATCACAATATCATTTTATTGTGTGTGTTAGTTAGTGTGATTAAATGATCTGATCCACTGCCTTTAAATGTTCTTCAATAGCAGTCAAGTTGTATCGCCCCCTCTGTCCTCTATTTGCTGTACAATGACCCAGTTTCTTCATTTTTTTTCAATTCTTAATTGAATTTCTATATGGTTCATCTGTCTTTTAATGACTATGATACTCATTGACTTTTTCCCACAGCTGTTGCAAGCTTGGCAAAGCAAAGCTCACTTACTGCTTCTGCCGTCTGCTGATATTTCGCCAAATAATGTATACAATAAAATACATTAAAAAAGTAAGGCATTTGGACAATAGTAAACGAGTTTTACATAATCACTGAAGCTTAATCGCTCACAGGGACTTGAATGCAAGTCCAGCTAGAGAAGCGTGAATTAAAGAGCATTTTGTTTGCAAAACTAATAGTATCTTATTTCATGATTCCCCACATTTACAATTTATTACTAGATAAAATATGTAAATAAAAGCAATACTAGAGTGAAAAAATGGAAACAGAAAGATTGTTTAAATTTGGGTTGTAATAGTCAAAACAGCAGATAACAAACCAGTGGACAAGAACATGCCTATGGTATTGAAGTTTTTGAATACCATTGTTTAATAATGCCCCCTCAGAGCAGTAGTGAGGGGGCCTCAGGAGCACCCACCTCAGGCACAGTGTGTGATTATGGCATGCCTGAATTCTTGTGTGTCTGGCTGAGCATTCTGGGAATTATAGTCAACAGTAAATGAGGATATTAGCTGTGAAAATGCTGTCCCATGATGCTCAGCCAACCCAAAGTCTCGTATAATATATTTTGACAAGAAGCTAATATGAGCTGCCCTTCTGGGTGCAGACCTGGTAACTCAGGCTCATTTCTGTGTCCTATAAACTATATCCTGATGGGAGATATATTGCAGCATCATTAATATCTGGTCAACTACATACTGAACGGAGCTTCACAAACAATAAATATATATATATATATATGATGCCGCTCTAGCTAACTATATACTGATGGAAGTAACTATATCTGACTAACAATTCAGCCATACAGTACCACTCTTATTTTCTCATTTTTGTCACATGGTACATGCTATGTGCACCACATGTAATAAGATGTAATAAGATGTGCTGTGCATACAGACGTGGATAATATATTTACTGGTGTATGAGTGATCTGGACACAAGTAACAATATACCATGTTAGGCAAGAAATCTAAAAGAATGCATTAAAGAAAGTCTTAGTTTTTTTTACTAATGCAATTCCCTTGGGAAAATAGGAAAAATGGACTTTAATTTGCACATTTTGCTACCAGTGTCCATAAAATCTGTAGAAGTATTGCAATAAAAAAAGATAGGGTGTAACAAATGTTCATTGCAGTCATTGAATACATGGATGGATACTTGTATCTGCACGGCAAGTAGTATCAGTGAACTCAACTGAATCAAAATGGCTAACGCTCGACTATTCAACTTGCCTAGTTCAAAAGCACTTCTCTGGAAAACTCCCTCACTACATGAGCAGTATGTACACTCCAGCACCCTACTTGCCCTACAAATTCAGATCCAGCTCCACCACTTACATGCTTTTATACATTACAAAAAAAGTGTCTTATAGCGACGTATCTTATGGCGACGTATCTTATGGCCACGTATCTTCTAGCGACGTATCTTAGAGCGACGTATCTTATAGCGATGTATCTTATAGCGACGTATCTTATAGCGCTTCTCAAATGTGCAATAATTGTCAAGAAACCATCAAATCAAGAACCCTATTTACAACTAAGCAAAATATAACTGCAATAACCAAATATTTCATATTTTCACTTCCTAATTCTTAATTGTATATATAGATACAGTGTATATCTTTGATTATGATACACATACTTATTTAGTTTAAATCAGACAATGCAATGTATTTTGTCACTTAACGCAAAGAGAATTTCAAGATGAAATCCAAGTCAGTTAAAGGGACACCATCACCTAAACATTGTTTATACTGTGCATCTAGAGAATAAAAAAATATATAAAAAGTCAGCCATATGTTGTGTTAGCATAATTGCAAGCAAATGCATGGCCTAAATATGTCTTAATCCCAGCTATGTATGTCTGAAGTGTTTGCTGTTTATGACATCATGTGTGGTGGTCTCAGTGGGAATTGTGTCATTTGCATATCAATTCACAAAGTGAATGTGTATATCAAGACATGCTAGGTTGGCTGCTGAAACCTCGTTTATGTGCGGCTCTTATAAAGGCAAAGGATGGCTATTTCCCGACAATATCCAATGTTCTAGAACAGTGCTTTAATACTCCTTATGTTTTATATATTATAATGTGTGTATCGAGAAAGTTAAACCAGTTATAAACCAGTAATTCATCGACCAATATAAGGTTCATGCAAATATACTCAAACTTTGATTGGCAAAATACACTTATAAATTATTTTCAGCCCAGATATCTTCTATAGACTGATAACTCTCAAGAAATACTATTTCGACCAAATGAATCTGTGAACTGACTTAGGGCTGCAGCCGCAAAAAAGCAGAATACTAATTCAGCCGACCTTATTTATATTCTGGATGCATGTTTATTATATTTTATCAATTTGCAGTAGTGTGTGTCTTAGCTACATTTGAAATCTGGTTTGAAAGTGTTATTGAGCACATTAAAATGCTAATAAAACAAGAAGGGTGTGACTAGTCTAATGAATTATTTCATTTTTATGTTCTGCCTGGTCATCATAGGACACAGCGCCATGTTTCACCTCAATCAATAGGGAAAAGAAAAAATGTAATTTGTTTTTTGTTCTTAAATCCAGATTTAACTTGATGCCGTGTGCAGAGGTGAAGAAAACAAGATAACCCAGGGAATAAACACCATCCCTAAGTTCTTTCTTCAGTTTACTCCTGTCTGATGAAACAAGTCTTTTGAATGATGCTCTGATATTTCATTAAGATTTGGACAATTCATTTAGACGTCCCTTTGAGACATACAGGCTACCATGTCATGGAGCTGATTCTCTGTGACATCATAGTGCAGATTGGTACATGGCATCTGAGATGAAAGACACACCTCTAGTGGGGGGAGGGGGAATCATCTTATAAGAAAAAAACGGACTTCCACACGGCGTAGTCCCCTTAGACCAGCCAGACCTGAGTCAATCCATTCTTACTTCCTCACATGGTGCTACCACTGCGTACGAACATGGATAAGCTGGGTTTGGGAACCGTTAAATGCCATTAATGATCAATGAGAAATAGCTAGTTTAGTTCATGCTGTGTCAAACAAACATTGGGAGATCGCCACCCGATGGATTTGAGCCACCTTAACGCGTTTCGTGCCATGACCTGGAACCTAATTGTAGACGCCTAATCATCTTGTCCCCTGTTATTGATTCTGAACTGCACAATGAACGCTTGACACAACAATGATGGAGAGAGGGAAAGTCTTTGAACCTTCTTTCTCTTTTTCCATGGTGAGATGTTCTATGACGTGACACCTTCCTAGTCTTCGCTCCGTAGATTAGGGAGCTTTTGCAAAGACTATGGCTGAATATCTTTCACAAGGTGCCCAATCGGTATACCATTTAAATTACTGTTTTGATGAACCAGAAATGGCCTTTTTGTGTCATTATTCACAGAAGCAATAGGGCTTCCTGTCTGTACAGAACTTCAAAATATTTGAAGTACAAATACAACTATTAACAACATGAACTTTAAAAGGGTTGGGTTTAAACAGGACAATTCCTTCTTGTCTGTACTCCTATTTAATAATTTTGTTACAGTAACTGCACCCCCTATGGCATCATTAATGGAACCAACACTTTTTGGAAAGGTCACTTGCTAATGATGTCAGAGAAGGATTCAGGAACATGGAGGTGTGAGGAGGGGGCGACTCATTGAAGTAGAGGTGACTCAATGATGACTGCTGCTGCTTCTAGATCATAATGACAACATGATCTGTGCTCATATGTTAAATAATCATCCAAGTACAGAAATGTACAGAATGGCATCCGGTCTTCTCTTTGCTACCGGGTCTCTTACTATAGAAGCTTCAGTAACATCCTTATAAGATGCTGGCTGACAAGGGAAAGATCAGACTGGGAAGAGTAGCCATGTCTTTAATGCAGTTGGTACTTACTTGATGGACAGCACGGTGGATTACAGGACAATTCTTATATAACAGGTAAAAAAATACATTTCATTGTTCTTAAAGATACTCATCCATTGTAAAGATTTGAATATTTTTTTCTGGTTCTGTGATTGTTCATTTGTAACATCAATAAATGTAATTACTATCTATAAACAGTATGTAGCGTTTGTTTCAGAGACAGCATAAATACATTGCTTCACACTTACACTGTGTGTTTTAGGCCTATCTTATCCGTGATCCTGTATTTTTTTTCATCCAAATATCATTTAGATCAATAAGTATAAATCTCTTGACAAGTTTAATACTTTTTTAACAGAAAAATTTGGAAGATCAATGCATCTCTAAATTCCGAAATTGTCCCTAGAATTGCTCTAGTTTTTCTAGTTGTGCCAAAAAGTAATATCGCTCAGAGCCAGGTGAATATATAAAGGAAAAGGGCTACGTGGGGTCTAGGACACTTCTTCGCCGCATCTTCATCGCTGACAGTTCAGCGCGGCAGTTAGAACGCTGAACTGTCAGCAATGAAGAATAACGCGTCCGTTTCATCGCGGCCGCGGCTATGTAAGAGCTGACAGTTCAGCGCTCAACTGTCAGCTCTTACAAATGTAAAAGTAAAACGAAAATAACCCCCCCAATAAATGATTCCCAAACCCCAATACTAAAAATAACGCCAAAACTAAAAATAACCCCAATACTAAAAATAACCCCAATACTAAAATTAACCCCCGAATACTAATCCTAACCCCCAACCCCTAATACTAACCCCCTAAACCCTAATACGAAAATTAACCCCCTAAACCCTAATACTAATCCCCGACAGCTTTATCAATAATTATTTTCCCTGCATCTTTTCTCCACAGATTTCCTGTATAAATGTATGTATGTATTTTTGGGGGGGGGATCTGCTGTTAAATGTGAAATTCTGTCTTAACACAGTTCTGTACTTGGTCCCCAGGACATACTTGAAATAAGAGAAATCTCAAATAATTCTTCCTGGTAAAACACTTTTTAAATAAATAAATAAATACTCTAACAGCATATTATTATTAAATCAACATCATATGCCGCTGGGCAGTGCAAAGCACCCACACAAATAACAGGTGATATAGCATGTTAAAATAGTTTGGAACTTGTGGTGAGGAGGTGATCCCAAGAGCTTACAGTCTAAAAGGTTTGTGTGTCTACTGCAAACTGCTGAAGTCACATTTTACCATAAATACATAAAACATTGCTTGTAACAGTCAGTCAATGGCTGTTTATAAAATCATCTGTCTGACAAAGGTTTACAGGTAGAGCAATCGCCATGGAAACAAATGCTAATTGCTCCACTTTCAGGATGTTACTACATAATTCCTATTCATAAATAACTGCACCTTGATGTCCTTGATCTGCACATAAATGCACTATAATAACATATGAAAATAATAATGACACATGTTGATAGCACATGTCCTATAAAGTATCTTAACTTAGACCCTAGGCATCCAAATGTGGCCCGCCAACTATGGCCCTCCAGCTGCTGCAGAACTACAAACCCCATAATTCCCCACCATCTTCCGGGAATAGCAGGGAATCATGGTAGTTGTATTCCGGAAACAGCTGGAGGGCCGCAGTTGGACACCTAGACTGTAGACCCTTTTGCTAGAAGAAGACTCAGTCGCACTGCCTTCACTTTGAATTATTACAAAGGGACATAACCCAAAAATAATTATTAACAGTGACTTCTGCCTGATTAAGAGATCCCTTTGAATGACATGGCGCGGGTGAGCCAATCTCGCTGCACACAATTGGCTCCTAGTGGGAGATGAGCGCCTTCCAACCAGAAGGAAGTGTGTTCCACATGTCAGACACCACACACCAATCAGCACTGCTCTATCCCGTAATGAAGACATGCCAGTTTGGAAGCTCTCCTCTGTCCAATGCGTAGATTTAGGTTGTGGCTCCCGCACTGCAAAATGTCAGGACTGTATAAAAAGGTGCAATCACCGTAATACATAACACATATTTTTATAAAACTCCTAACCCTTTGTGGTGCTGGAGTCTTTATACATTACCCCCAATGTTCTCCAAGGCCATCATTTAAAAAAAAGTTGATGACAGCTGAGTCCCGCGTTTACTTTTTCCTGAGGTAGCTGCTGATTGGTTGGTTGTTGCTTTACAATCTACTATATAGGAGGCATTTAATTCAGCTGTTGATATGGAGCATGAAAAGCAACATATAGGGCAGTGTTGCTAAGCTTTGCTAGTCCTACTCTTAGGCAGCGCCAGAATGAGGATTAAAAACAGCCAGGCAGGTAAGAGACACATAAAAAGACATAAGGGGTTAAATGTAATTAGCAAATTATGGTAAAAGTGGAGTTATCAGGTTGGCAGGTGGTCTACAAGGAACTATTCCATTATCCCAGTAGCCCAGTCTGACCCTGCTCTTACAGACTCGATATCTACAATTCCCAACTAATAACATCCCATGAATGATCACATGTGAGAGATGTGCATCAATGCTTACTTTGCATATTTACCAACAGATCCATACATATACATTCTAAAGCATGCCTTACACTGCAAGGCAGAAACCTTAATGTAAAGGAACAAATGCATATCTGCTACTGACACAGACATTGCCACACGCAATCAGTCCTGATTAGTGTATCAACACACTGTAAGTAATGATAATCAGTAGTTTTCCAAACACGCTCCATACATGTATAAAAACATGATAATTCCTATTTACTAAAAGATAATCCTCTAGGCTTATAATCCGTTAGCATCTATTCATTTCTGACATGATTGCAATTTGCAAGGACATTCTTTCTGAATGTTGCTCTATTTTTAAAAACTTGATTTAGATTGTGAATTCTGATGCCAGGTTCGTAGAACTTAAAAAAGACTCGGTCAACCTAAACATGGCTTATATTGCATGCAAATGCATCAAATATGTGTTTTAAAGGGAACTGTGGCATCTCCTGCTGACATCACCTTGTGGCAAATTAAAAATTGCACATTTCCCATTGAAAAGTAGCTGATTAGCATATCAAGCCACATGTGATGTCATTAGCAGGGGACACAGACACACGTGTCTTTTATTGTATGCATTTTCATGCAATTTCCCATTTGTTTCTCCACATTCACAGTCTGAGGAATGTCTTGGCTGACGGGGTCCCTGTAAGTAGAGCAGATTTCAAAGAATGTAAATCAAGGTGGAAAGGAATTGCATCTGTACAGTTTATTTTCAGAATAGATATTTCTGGAGGTGAAGACTGGGTGAACTGTACCCATTTTAACTCCATTCTGTAATCGGCAAGTGATTACTTCCAAGACCTTTATTGACACATCAAGAAATGGTAACTAATCAGTTCTATCAGTTCAAACTATTTTTTGTATTATTCGGTTTAATGTATTTTGTCCCTTAATTGTACCTAGTAATACAGATATCTTCTGAGTTATTAGGATCCATTTCTTTATGTGTGTGGTGACTCCCTGGTGACAGCATCAATCTTGGTTTTAGCCTGGGATATAGTTTGTGTACAGTAGTGTTTATCTTGGTCACTGGGGAAGGTGGTCTTGTTCAAAACCATCTAATTGGCTGCAATTTCGCCTCAATCTTCTGGGCTGTTCAATATCCACTGCTAGTAGTGAGCACTTCTGACATTCCTGTCAGTGCCCTTCCTATGATTCCTACTTTGCATGATATTATTACTATACTGTACTGCAATATGGTAAAGTAATTAACCGTAAAAGCCCGTCCGGAACTTAGCAAAAAGCTCAACCCTCACCCTTTCCCGACAAAGCTATTATCCCTGTTCGCTCACACTAAGTCCTGGATAGCTGTCTCTCGTTACCCAATTGATTGCTAGTTTAAAGGGCTGGCATTGCTCACCCACTGATTGGTCATTGCAAACACTGAGACCAATTCAGCCAAGAGAAGAGCGGGGCGCCCATCACGGGTCACATTGAGGAAAATGCTAAATTCATGGCACTGTGACTAGCATGTTTCACAAAAGTGAGTAAAGACCTATCATCCGCATTCTAAATTCTAATGATATCATCTATAGATCTCTTAAAGAATTCACTATTATCCTTGTTGGGATTATTAGTTTGAGTGATATCCTCCTCCATTACCAACATCTGCACATATGAATTAAAGTAATGTATAAGCTGTAGGATACCATGGTACTACCATTCAGCTAAATTAATTTAAATGTGTACTGGAGTTTAATTAGCTCTATCGTTAAACTGCTTTATAAATAAAGGACCTTCAGAGATTCCTATCAGAATATTTATATATATTTTTGCCAAGCCATTTTCAGGCACTTGTTAAACCAGCTGAGAAACTTGAATGAGCTTTATTTTTAGAGCCCTTTCTTCAAGGTTGCTGCCTTGGAACAATATTTTCAGGCCAGACAAATTTTGCACAATGACAGCAAAATCAGGAATGCTCTAAACCCATTTAAAGCAGTCTAAAAAGTCATCTTTCTGTATTCATGAAACAAGATGCTTTATGGTTTACTCTGGGGATGCAGCCTATATTTTGGGTTCTCTTCTTTTCTAACATTAGCCTTGGTTAGTAATTCTGTTCTGTCTGCTGAAATCACACTCTTCCTCAAGCCGGCAAAAACACCTATTTGTTTCAATTTACAGCTGTGGAATATTAATAATAAATCATTAATGAGTGTGCTGAGCCGTGACAAGCTAATTACGTAAGTCTTGAATAGCAAATCTTGTTTACAAGAAGTCCTTGCAGTATTTGAGCTAATAAAAAGTATTATAGCTCTTACCACCTTATACTTGAAGCTGTAATAGATGCAGACACTAAATTAGCTAGTTCTGTTGCCATATTTACCTATATCAGAAGGATTAGTAACAATTTGTTGGCAAAACATTGACTGTGTAGACTAACAGTATGGAAGAAACCACTTAAAGCAAGCTAATCTGTATTCTTATTCATCTATATCTCTCGCTGTCTGTCTCTGGGTTTATATAATGCATTGATATTGGGGGGTATAACGTAGGTGAATGTACAATAGGGCCAGATAGGTGCAGCATTGCTTCATGCATCAATGTATAATGCTAACTTCTGGAGGATGGCAGGTATTTGCACAAATGTCGGGAATATGCGCCGCTTCCAGCAGAAAAGTACTTCCTTGTTGTGCTGGCGCTCAGTGTGCTGGCGGCAACAGCCAATGTATGAATACAATTTTAGGCACTTAAAAGTGTCTGATTAGTGTTGGAGAACCTCCATCAAACAGTGTTTGGCGCAGGTCTCTCCCCCACGCTGCAAAGTGTCGGGATTTATAAAAAGGAGCAATCACCGTTACACATTACAAATGGCTTTTTCACCTTTTTATACCTCTCCTGACACCTTGCAGTGTGGGAGTTTTTATACATAACCCCCAGTGAATTTGCAAATCAATTGCCAAAACAGATGAATTGAAAAAAAATTTCCAAGTCGTCTATCGTTCCAACTCATTTAACTTTAGTCAACTAATGAATAAATACATTTACCATTTTAAAATATACGTCATCTTATGTATGAATCACTACTAATAATCATCTTATGTATGAATCACTACTAAAATTCATCTTATGTATGAATCACTACTAATAATCATCTTATGTATGAATCACTACTAAAATTCATCTTATGTATGAATCACTACTATTAATCGTCTTATGTATGAAACACTACTAAAATTCATCTTATGTATGAATCACTACTATTAATTGTCTTATGTATGAATCACTACTATTGCTTTTTTCCAGTGAAAAAAATTATAAATGCATAAAGCATTATATTCAAGAGATCCAGTTAAGGACACGAATCGAACAATGGCAGGAGCTGCTTTAAATTCCCCTGAGAATGCTAATCGACTGCCTTTTTTCCCATAATTAACAGACAGGTGCATCACTGATATTATTGATGATTTAAAGGTTGGGTTGCCATGACTGTAACTATCAATATTTAGTAACATGGTAAAATAGGGTGAAGAAAAACTCCAAGTCTAAACTGAAAAGTGCCTCCTCCCATGTACACTGCGCATGTGTATAATAATGTGCATGGACATTATGCATCGTCCTGTATCCCTGACACCGGAGAATGAGACCAGGATTGCGGAGGTTGCAGTCCCGAATCCTGGAGTCTCACCGAGCTCTACCTCTGTACCCAAAAGGAGGTAAATCTCGGTTTGCCATAGGTACCAACCTCCAAATCAAGTTCCATAGTGGATCAGTTTGGAAGTATACAAGTAATCTGCAAAAATAAGACATTAGTCGCTGTGCCAGAAACATTTACAACGTATCTGCCTTTTAGTCTTGGCAATAAGTGTCTGTTCTTGCTGGTCACTTGTGAATAGACCCTAAGAACTACAGCCTTTCACACATGCCTATTCCAACATTGAAACAGTTACTAAGATTTATATACTGTTACAAATTTTCTGTCTCCATAAATGTCATATTTCTTCCATAAGAATTAGTCATCAATTTTAGTGTCTTGCTGAATAACCATCCGAAAAACAAACTTCAAATTCTTTTATTCAAATCCGTAGGACCAATAACACAGCAATGCTTAAGGTGTTCTTAGTTGTGATGTTATAATGTATTGGATACAGATCAGAAGTTTGCAATAGTTTTTAATACCTCTATAAAGTTAAACACTCCCTAATTTATGGTAATATAAGGAGGCGTGTATATATGTATATGATCATAAAATTGTTAGTATATGGGATGTGGCTTTAGCATCCATTTTGTTTATAATGAAAGCCAAATGTTGTAATTATACTCGGTGAGGATAAGACTAACAAAGGGTACTATGTTTTAAAGTAAAGATATATTGGTGGGCCTCTTAATGTCAAAGGTGAAGGAAAAAACCTAGACTATCTGGCTAGAGAATTGTAACCACATGTGGTGTCCATCATATACAATGGACTCTTGTGATATAGGGACATCTCTTGGGAGGGAAGGGGGGTCTACATTCCATTGAATTCTAAGTAGAATGTATTTTCTTGCCTTAGTACCAAATATGATGAACTTATAAAAAACATCAAATATTAATATATATTGAATTATATATATCATATACCTTATTGGGTTCTATTCAAAACCAATAAGAACAGCTACCATGGGGCTTTCCTCACCGCCTCTGAATCGTGTTGTGTTTGTAGTTTCACCTGGGTATCCATAGCGTGGCTGACATGGCAGGTTCACCATCACATCACTATTGGCTTTATTCACGATAGAGGGATATCAAAAGGGAATTGCAAACGTATTGGCAAGCTATCCAAGTTGGAAGAATTCTCCAAACTCTGCTATTAACATTCATTTTGCAATTTGCTCAATTCTCCTTTTTTTCACAATCAAAACTATTAGAGAAAAATAGGTTTCAAATGAGTGGGGTGTATTGTGTTTATGGCATAACCTTGTGGCTTGATAGGCAAATGTATAAACCAAAGATTAGTAAAATAAAGATAGAGTGATAACCCGAAGTGGCAAGACTTAATACTAAGAACAAAAACTGTTACAATTAATCATCATTGTTATTAATATTTATTTTAAATCATATATATATATGTGTAATATATCTCATAAGGTTAATGCACCAAATATCCAGTAGGAATTTAAAAACAATACTAATCACCAGAATACAGTTTACATTATTAATATATTGGTTGAAACCAGTTTCTCTAGGAGAAATCTGTAAACACATTTAAAAACACACTATACACACTGCTCTTGCGAGTAAGCAATATCTCTATATAAAGATTAGACTGCACAGGGTCAATTCAGTGAAGAGAGCCAATTTACAACTGATTCGAGGCCAGCTGGTAATCCCTATATTGTAAAGGTTATAAGTCCCTCGTACTGAACATCAACTGGCTGAGTGAAACAAGTTGTGAGCGGCAGTGAGCGGCTGTGAGCGGCAGTGAGCGGCTGTGAGCGGCTGCGAGCGGCTGTGAGCGGCAGTGAGCGGCTGTGAGCGGCTGTGAGCGGCTGTGAGCGGCGTGGCACCCAAAGACAACTACGGCCAACCATGCTAGATCCCTGGAGCTGTCCAGGATAATTATTACAGAGACAGCAGAATGAAACCATAATGTTCGACACACGCTTCAAACACAGACCTTATTTTAACTGAAAGATACCATGACATAAACACACTTCACAAGCAAAATCATTTTTCATGCCTGCCCCCACCAATTATAGATGGTTTAGGATTGTGCTCCCCACCCACCATTACTCATCCTTTAATCTCAGCTGGCTATCCTATAGCTCCTCATTTCAGTTGAATAAAACAGATGAATGCAATATATTATAACAGTTGATACATAACCCACCCTAGTATTACTCCACATGAATAATGCTTATGCCTGATATATTTTTTTTTTTGGTTGGTGCAGCTATTTCTCATTAAATATTTATAGTTAAAGATAACTGGCTTAGAGCACCGACATATATTAGAACAAATGTACATAAATCATTTACGAGCTTTGAAATTTGCACAGTTCTATCGATTATGTATTCCAGAGTTCTTGCTTTAGGAAAATAGAAATTATCCAATAATGTAAAAAAAAAATCATATTGTATTACATATTCATGTATTTCCTGGCAAGCTCTACATAAAGATGATTTACAGAATGAAATGTTAACTATTTTTATATAAATTCCAGAAAGGCTAAAAAAGAATAGCTATTATTTTCTTTTCATTTAGCTCTTGCGATATATTAGTAACATAAAACATTATCTAATATCACTGTTCAATTATTTAAACACATTTGAAAGCGGTTCTTGCTTCCTAAACACTGTATTAAAATATACATTTTATTCCCATTTCTACAGATCATTAACATCGAACTAACTAGTCAAAAACGTCTTGTTTAGATTTTTTTCAGTCTGATGAGCTCTTTAAAAACTCGTAATACGAATTTTCTGTATAAATTATTACCGTTATAAAAGAGGACTCTGAAGAAATTAGAATTTAATTATATATGTATATTTTTATGTAATATTGGATCTTTGTTTCAATTTTCTGTGATTGTTCTGCAGTGCTTTGCATTTGAATTAGGTATTGGGGCTAAAGAGAGGTATGGTCATGGTGCACATCTACTGGACATTGTGATGGGCGGATTAATGACGATTGGATGATGACGGACCTTGCCACGGATACTGATGTCCTTGAACATTTTGCTTCTGTTTGGAGCTGAATGGGAGTTGAATCTCAAAGATACCCTTGACTGCAAATTTTGGAGATTGTAGGGGGAATGCTTTTCAGAAGTAGTGAGCGGTGAAATCAAAATGAGTTGTTTATTGAGTCACAGGATCATACTGTATAAAGTCCTCAAATTATCAAGCAGAGAATATAAAGTGCAGAGTAAATGAAGTGCTGCATAAAGGATAACTAAACCTTTTTTTTGAGTCTGTAATTAACTTTAATACAAATGAACATCAAGGCACCACCCAATGATGTTAATTTGTATTGTGTCTGTCAGCAGCACACCATCTTATTTTGTTTACAAGTGAAATTATTATTATTATTATTTTTCTTTTTGGGAGGGGGGGATTCTTTATACTTTAATTCATTCATAGAGTCACCAGTCCCTACTAGGAACTCTATGAATGATACATCTGAAATGCATTGCGGACAATTGTGGAAGATATCAAACTGGTCAACTTGGAGTTCGTGCACATATTCGCGATTGTGGCTTTTTCCACTGCAGAATCATGGGAAATGGCGTTCCCATTGATTCTGCTTAGCCGTGCATGCACTCTCACAGGTTGCAGTCAGGCTGTGTCAGAAATTCAGATGTCACATTCAGACCCTTGGTTCATTTGTGTCAGAAACACAACTGAGACAAGGAGTCAGAAATGAAAGTAGGAGGGGCTGGGGACTCGATCAATCAAATAAAGTATAAAGTAAATCCCCTCACAAAAAAACAAAACAAATACCTGCCTCATTACATTCCCTTTGCCTCATTACATTCCCTTTGCCTCATTACATTCACTTTTCTTCTTTACATTCCGCATTGCCGGCACCCTATTGAGAATTCTATAGATCGGTGGATGTGACGTTGTCCATATTGGGAGCCAGTACAATTCTGCAATTACATTTGACCGTACGTTACATAAAATCAATTCTAGTCAGCACCATTGGATGTAAATTGTGAGGTAAGGGCTGTGACATCACACTAGCTCCAAAGATTCTGATTAAACTCAACAAATGTTTGGCTGAACTCTATGGCTACAAACAGGCTGATCAATGACCGGTGCTCACCAGTGGAAAACTGCAGCCCCCAGAACCACAGCACCCCACCAGCAACATAATGAAGTGGACAAGTCTGCTGTGAAAACTCCACAGCATTAGGTGCGAGTGGATAAGAAACAGTAGACCATAGACCACCAACGATTGTTTTGGTTTGTCTGTCTGTGGTAATAAATTATGAGGGTTATTTCTTGTCCGCTCGCACCTACTACTGTAGACTTTTTGCAGCAGACTCTTGCTTACTTCAAATTCTATTTCTGGACATAACAGTGTTGACATGTAGTCTGATAGATCTTTGCCATGACAAAATCTTTAGAGGTGGTCCCATCACTTACATTGGGCTAGGTTCTGGGAAAAGGAGACATGTCAGAATGTATTAGTTTACATATTTACGAATGTACCTTATTTAGGTGGGACTGTGTTCCTGTCTTGGGATTTTGATACCCCAAGAGAATGTACCCTAAGAGGGGGAGATTCATCAAATTCATAGTTTTTTGCAGTTTCAACCCCTGACATAGGAGGAGGGCCTTTCGTAGTGCGAACTTCATGTCTATCCCTCCCACTAGTACATCTGCATTACTGAGCATAGGAGATACCCTTTCTTCTTGAAAAATAAATGATTTTATTGCAAAATGGTGACCATGTTTACGTGGAAAGGAAGGGGGGGAATGTTATATTGAATAGACTCCGAATACACCAGAAATGATTCATGATGTTAGTGTGTGTCGGCTATGTAAGGTGGGCTGATGTTAGCTGTGGAATGCCTAGATTTTTACCCATTCTTTGCTAGAAAGCCTTTCATGCTGGCATGGATTTGTGGTGGTACCTTCAGGGCTCATATTATCCAATGTGACGCAAACATGGCTACTCTATGTACCACAAAGACATTAGATCACCACATTACGCAACTTTTTACCTGACAAAGCATCTTACCTCTTCTGTGATCAATAGCCACAAACACAATGCTACCTTTACTGATTATTCCATACATCATCCTAGATCTGCTCTTGGACATAGCAGTTAACATTGAGTAGAGCAGTCCTCTGAATGAAGCATGCCACTGCAGATAATTAGATAGTAAGATAGAGACAGAGCAACCTCTCATTGTCAATCTCACATTTTGTGTCACTAACAACAATAGAGCATTTTTGCAACAGGCACATGTCCCATGTTTCTAGCTAATAACAGTTATAAGTTACAACAAACATTACACATGCGTTTGTTAAACTCGTCTGATAATGTTGACACTTTGATAGCAAGAGGGCTGTGAACTGCACTGGATAAGTGTTCATTTCTGTGATGGTCATGTATTAGAGAGGCAGTTCCACTTACAGTATACAAAAAAATAATAATATTTAGATTAATATGTAAAGAAACAGATCTGAAAATTAGAGGTTTATTTACCGGCAGGCAGGTAGAAGAATTGCCTTTAGGCCAAGGTCAAGTCTAAGTAGGCAATTGCATGGTCGGTAAGAAAACATGGCAACGGTAGCCACATGCCTACAGTAAATCTAATGTGTAATAATGCATTACATGCTGATTTACTCTGAACTCTGCCTCTCTGCTAAGGCAGAGCTGGTTGGATCCTTGAGCACACTGTGTCAAACGAAGCTGAGACTTGCCCCTCAAGTCTGATTGCGTCTATTGGGTCTGACGGTCTCACTGTGCTAGAGCAGAGAGAGACCTTTGTTTTAGAATGCCACATACCGAGAGGACCTAGTTCAGGTGGCATGTGAAAAACAAGGTCTCTTACGGCACTAGCAGCGAGATGCTGTCGGTGACAGCCTCAGTCTTGATGCTTCGCTAGGAAGCATCATGGCTGCCGTTTAAAGGATAAACAGTCATGTAGTTTAAAAAGTACATGTCAGTTGACCCTCATACTAGGGTCATTGGGTATTTCACGTGTGATTCTATATTTCTAAAAAAAAAGTTTAGTGGTTGTTTGATGTGTTTTAAGTATATATTGTGAGTTATTATTTTTGTTCATAACTACAAATCTCCGATTGGGTTTGAAACTTGGAGCTATCTGACTAGGCCTTTATGTAAAGTAAGCTTTCTTAGTAATCAGAGGAGCACTAAAACAAAAGGGCACACTTTGCAATAAGGGGTAAAACGTTGGGGAGAAATGGAAGACAATATTATTAGTAGCAGATATCCATACACTTTCCAATGTAACTAGAAGAGCTTATCAATATAAAGGATGTGGGATGCATAGGAGTATCCTGTAACAAAAAACCCCATAAAAAGTAGCTTTTATTACAGATAGATTAAACAGGAAATTGGTTCTTCTCAGGCGGCACAATATTACATTTTTGTGTTGTTATATTATCGCCAAAAGGCACACAGCCAGTTATAAACATAATTAATTTGGAAAAACTAAATGTACACATAATAACAGTGTACCAGAATACAAATAATGAGATGTGTGTAATAGACCTTTTATCTATGATAAATTCACGTAATGTTTGTTGTATTATTTTGTTTCTGTATTATATTTTATTATGGCTTGGCATGGTACCAAGTGATCTTGCCTCTCTCCTACTCCCTTATAAAATAATTAAAATAAAGAAATGTGATAATTAAAGGCACTTTGTCATCTCAGCACTGTTTATACATAATAAAAAACGATCCAACCCCCCCCCCCCCCCCCCCCACCCCACACACACACACCCACACATCTATACATTGTGTTAGTGGAATCACAAGCAAATGCATACAACGAAGAAGAGTATTTTAAATGTGTTTGTGGTTTCCCCATCCCATGCATTCCACATAGAAACGAGTTAATTTGCATATCATGCCACATGTGATGTCATAATAAGGAGACTCTTTTCTGTTAATGTAAACATCTGCACACAGTTTTAATAACACAACACATACATCATTTGCAACATAATTAATCTTTAGGTGAAGGAGCCCTTTAAGTGTGACAAGAAATCTGTAGTTATCTTCCAACTGCATATACTTGTGATATGTTCTATTATTTTTTATCAATAAGTGTGTAACATATAAGTGATGAGGACTGAGGCATTTATGATAACATATGTCACATTAAGAGCTTTTCAGGGTCATTGCTAATTGAGTCCATGCCATTTCTTAAAAAAGGTGAACCCAGCCATAAAGCTGATTGATTGAATATAGAGCATGTTCTGTCTGGAAGGGATTTCAGACTGCTTCCTCTGATCTCAAGTTAAGTAGATGTCTTATCTGTTTGGAGACCAGAATCTGGGGAATAAAAGTATATTATATAATGGCACAGTAACCATGATTTAACATAACCTCCACCATGCTAACAGAGTAACGTGTGTATACAACTCAGAGCTCGTCAGGCAAGAAGATCAGGCGTACATTAAAGGATCCATTAATATAATGGAGGCTTTGATCCATATTGAATGAGAGATGTAAATATAAGACCCTACTTTAATGGATGCTGATGACACCAAAATGGTTTGCAATCATTTCAATACATCAGAGAAAAAAATGCATTTCCAAGTCACAAATTGCATAATTGTGTAATAAGCAGACTATTTACTAACGCTTCTGGTACAACGATTGGAAAACACTAGTTTTACCTTGGATGATGTGATTTATTTTTTGGAAACAAAAAAACATGCTTTTGTGATGTAAATGTGACTGTGTGGCTGAAGGTGTAAGTTTATTGAAACTTAGAAAAATCAATACGTTTGAAAATGGCACCACTGATTAGAAATACATGGCTAAATAAAAACACAATATCTTATAAAGAGATCATGATAGAAACAAATGAAAAAGTCATTTTATTCATCTTAACATGGTCATTTGTGTAGGATCTGTGACTATTTTGTGGTCTACAGTCTACTTTTTTGTATTTGATTCCAACATGAGGCTCATTGGCTAAATTCTGCCCATTTGACTGCAATGTGCTGCCCACCTGACATAACTACCCATCTTCTCATTAGACCTATAAATGCATGGATTTGTTTAAAGGTGCTATTACAGTAAACATAAGATCACACTCAATTTGTTCTTAAAGCTGCAAGCTAACATCAAAAAATGTGTGTCCCCTTAAACACCTCTCCATGGAACATATACATACAGTAACAAAAGATGGAGTGCTAAAGTTTTACAAAAATAGACACAGATGTACTTATGTTTTTTTGGACAATGTGGAATAACAGATCTCGATAGTTGCACAGATGTCGTTTGTCGCATGCTACGATAATATGTGGAGGGTAACACAACACAGGAATAGTGCTCTCTGTATATATTAGACAACAGTATGGTCTCACTTACTTTTTTAGGAGCAGAAATACTGCTGCTCACTTTTTGAATTTGTATGTACAGCCACTAAGGGCACTCTGATCTCCTCCAAAAGTGACAGTGATGTGGATCTTTAAAAGACCCTTGGTCTCACATGCAATAGATAAAAAAAAATGCTGCATAGTGTAAAACAGTTATTTAATCAATACAAAAAAGGTTAAAATCTCTTACATAAAATCGAGGTAACCATTCTCACGAGTGTCACATTAGTGCTTGATAGTTTTAAAAGTCAGGAAGTCCTGTATGCTTTGATGGCAGTTGAGTCTCGTGTATCGTCCGGTGTATGTCAGGCACATTTCGCCCCTCCCAGGGCTTCTGCATGGTTTCGTTTGAGTAGAGTTAATCTGAACGGTTTTTAGACTGTTGTTGTAATGCTACTAAATAACCAGACATTTTCCTCTGACTAACAAGCTATTCTTCACCATTATTGTAAAATTTAAAAAAACATAATAATGTGTCGGCTGATTTGCATATGCAAATCTGATTATGCAACCCACTTCAGATAAAATTTGGATTGCCTTGTTGTATTAGTTTTTTTTCCAGGTAACAGATCCATTTAATAGTGGCATTGCTCCCAAACAGATATACAAATAAATATGATCACCTTTGAGTAAGAGTGACAGGCTATTCTCCCCAATAACAACACTATTGTGGTTTGAATATATCTGTATTGGGTGATATCTTGCCCTATTGTCTACTCCTTGCATGTGTGGAGTAGAGGTCTCCAGGCAGCACCTGCCTATTCGTTTGTGTGGGGCCGGGGTGTTTGTGTAGAGGCTTTGTCAACTATGAATTTTTGTGTATCGTGGGTAATAAGTGAGTGGCTGTGATCACAGGAACTAGCCATCTAAATTTGATTAGTGTGAGTAGCAGTTCTATTTTCTTCATACCTAGCCCCCGTTCTATTGCAAAGTTTGTTTGATTTTTCTCTCCAGGTAATAGATTCATTTTATAGTAAAATTTATCCCCCCCAAAAATCTAAAAATTAATCTGATTAATTAAACAGAGAATAGTAATATTGGCTTCTTACACTATTTAAATCTTCAAAAATATCCTCTGCTTTTACAATGCTAAGGGATATGACGTCTAATGGCTTAACCTGGTCAGCGACCTTAGTCTACTGCGGCATTCTAAAAACGACGGTCTGTAGACGCAGAGGAGCTGGGATATTATTAGTATCTTTTAACACTCAGAGAAGTGCTTTCACTTCTTAGAATGTAATTAAAGCCTTTCCTCCAAAGCATTGCTGTCTTTCTAACTTTATACCAACACACAGAAAATAGAGATGAAACACAAATTAATAGTTAGGAGATCCTTGCCGAACTGTGATCTGTTAAAGCCAAAGGAACATTACTCTTATTATTGTTTGTTTTAATCTTTTGTGCAAACTGGCTGGGAACAACACTGGTAGCATCCAAGGCCCTCTTTTGCAAGAGGCAAGGTAATTCAACCTATTTTACAAGCACGGAATATACATGCAGTTCCACATGACCATCTGGGCATTTCATGTGCATGTGTGATTGTATAAAAGTGAACATACACCGTGACATTTATCATGATGTACTTGGGTTCAATGTCAAGTCCAGTGTCACGCATGCATGGCTTTCTCTGACAAATGCCAGGAGCCAGTTCTCCTAGAAACATTACAGCTGTCACTTTAAGTTGCTCTGTCACCTAAACATTTTATTCCACGTAAATCACTTTAGGCAATATCACCAACTGATTATTATTATTTCTGTCTTACCAAGTTATTTGACTGAAAATTTAGTGGAAAACATGACTGATTTCATTGTAGAGAGCATCATCTTAGAATTGCAATTATAAGCAAACATAATCCTTTTTTGTTTTAGTTTTTATAACAACAACAACTAAAAGCTGCTCCCAGCAGTGACTCCACTGGCTTGAATGACGCTAATAATGCATCATACAGAAGGGGGAGACATGATGCAATATGCCCACCTTGCCACCGGAAAAATGACAGGATATTATCACTATTACTCTTAGAAATCTTAGATTTGATTATATCAAAAGGTAATAATGGTTTATACGTTACTAACTGATGGCATAAAAAAATAAATTCCTATGACAGCCCACTTTAATACTTGGAATTATTTGGTAGAGGAACCTGCTGATAAACAGTATATTATTTTATTAATAAAAAATAAATATAAATCACCTATTGAAAATGTAAGTCTGACATGTAAATTCAATAAACATTTATTGACCCTTGATCTAGTTCATTAGGGTCACTAGAGAGATCCAGATTTTAGCTAATTCGATCATGTTGTAGACATAATTCATCCTCCTCTTCTATAATCCCTAAATTAATTTTGAACAATCTTGGAGATTAAAGGACAGTAGAGGTAATATGAACATTACATCACAATAACAATTTGTATCTAATGATCACCATTGTTCCTCCTCTGTGACTATGTGCATGCGACTAGTGACTGGTAGATTCCAGCAGACTGTCGTTGTGTCTGGTTGGCTCAGTAGACTTGCAGAAAAGCTGTTTAATACAGCCAAGGTGCTCACTGTGACAAACTAATTATATGATCCATTTTCCTTCAGTTGGATCATACCTAAGTAAAATGACACAACTGAGCCAAGGGGTCAGTAATAAAAGTAGGATGGGCTGGGGGCTCTCTTAGGAAAATAAAGTATAAAGTCCTCCCCCACCTCAAAAAATTAAATACATATGTTCAATTAAGCAAATTTTTGAATGTTATAAAAGATACCAGTTTTTTCATCATATCATATAATTCACTATAAAAAAAAATCATAAAATATAATGACAAAATGCAAAAATATACTTTTTGTAACTGTGACCTGAAAAATATTGTATTCAATTACAAACAGTAAAAATGACTCTGTCTATATAGTTTATAATATTTGTCCTGAGTTTAGAAATATACCATGTTTCCATGATTTCTTTTGTTATTTGTTTGCAAATTATAGGACAATAATCAATAGTAGTGCTTTCTGTTTCCTAACCAATTCTCCTACAGTGACCTTTTGACCCCAACCCTAACTCAACTGTACAACTAACCCTACACCTAGAGATAGTATATCTAGGGTAAGCATTGTCTTTTTTTTTCAATGTAATGTTGCTAACTGCTTCTAGGGGCAGTCCAACAAGAGCATCAGTATGACCAAAGTGGTTTCTTATCACATTCATGTGCAAGCGTCATATTGGAGGAGCATAATGATCCTGCTTTATCAAATAGAGAATATTTTATGGTTTACTTATGTCCTAAAGTCTCCAAACAGAGATCAAGTGGGAATAGTACAGCAAGCGACTCTAAAAAAGGCTCATGTCATCTCTGCAGGTCCAAAGCTTTATGGCTAAATAACCCAAATAAGTACATTGGAATGTTCCTCTAATATTGCTTTAAAAATACACTTCACTCCACTACACTTCCACCTCTCAGAAAGCCCCACTGGACTCGGGAACATATGGCATTACACAACCAAACATCTACAGCGACAGAAACAGGAAGATCACTTAATTAATCTTCCTGTAGGAAATCCAGTGCAGAATTTTCACCATGTTGATTTTGTCAAGAGTCCAGGTCTACTACCCATGGGTGGTGGCTCTCGTCAGACAGACTTCCTTCACAGAATCAGAATCGATAATTTGTACAAGGGTCTTCACCCTTTGTACCACCACAGGAAGCAAAGGAAGCTCTGGCCCCAACACTATAGCATCTTCCCACCTTTATCCATTGAACTTTGGACCCGTGGATTGCATTGATCGTTTCTACCATTGTCAGGGAGTTGCACCCACCGGTTAAAACTCCTGCTGGACAGGACTGTTCAAGACATATATCTTCACTGGAGTCTGTAGTTTCTTGATAATCTTGTTTAAAAAAATAAAGGGATTTATCACCATCTCCGTTGTGCTGTAAAGGTGTCAAATACATTTTGTTTTATTTCCACTGTGAGTAGAAATCTGCTTTTAGGTTAATGTTTGTAGACAGCCAGAGTTCACCATAATAACTCATCTCCAGAAGGCTATTGTGCAGTACTCGTATATTCTAACATTTGGCTACCATTTCACCTGCTTCCCCTAGTGGTAGCACACCCACAACGCTTCCATTTCCTACATCCCATCTTACATCCTCCTCTCCCTGATGATTTTTTATGTAAAAAGTTACCTTAAATTGATTGATTATTAAAACCACTCATATATCTCATACCAGGATTCTATATTGTGCATTTGGGTGATATTAATGTTGAACTGGAATCAAATTACTATTTATTCAATATTTGTTCAATGTTTCAGCAGTGTGAAGATGAAAAATATATGGAATGTGACATTTAGCTATCGTAAATTTGAATATTGCAAAAGCTATAATTTAATTTCTAATTATAGATGCATAAAAGATGAGAGCTTATTTTTGCGAAAAAATTGGTATTATCCTTACACTCCTTTATATCTGGATCCCTTTGGATCACATCAGTGATCTGGATGTCCTTTAAATTCAGGTTACTTAGAGATCACTGGTGTGATGCTGAACAAAATGAAAATCGGCCAGTGTGGCCAATATTTTGGCAGCCGAAGTCCTCCTGGAGTTTTGGAAAGACATCGGTTATTTTGTTATTTCAGAAAAAGCCAAATTCCTCCCTAAATGGGTCCAATTTTATAAACGTCAAAATCTGTGAAAATAATAAATGTAATGACATATTAATAAAATAAATACAAATAAATATAAATAAAGTAAATACAGTAATGTTATGTATATTATATAGAACATTAATATATAATTTATATTATTATTTAATAACTTTTTAATATTTTTCTTTTATTCAGTACTTTTAAGCTCAATTGAAATGCGCCAAAATTTGGATATTGTAGCTATTTTGCTATTCTGGGCTTTTTGGGAGGACGTTTGGCCTTTTATGAGTAGGAAAATCCATTTTCCCAATATGTCTGAAGATCGACCTGAAAATGGTGAAAAATTCTGATTTCAGACCAAAATCGGCCATATTGAGTAGCCGAATGTCAGACTCATCCCCCAATTATAGGCCAGATCAGACCTACCCGAGTAGACAGACACTTTTGTATTTTTTAATTCATAAAGAAAACCCTTCCAGTAATTTGCAGTGGTTTATTTAAAACAAACATATCATGCATTCAAAAATAAATCCAGCCTGTAAAGAAAAGATAAAGAAAAGATAGATGCCTAAATTTAAATTTGAAATGACACCTTAAAAAGATAATTCAATATATTTTTAGCAGTATTTTTTTTTCTAAGCATATTCTTGGAGCCAATCAGAGATTTTCCACAGAGATACAGTTGATCTGGATGCCAGTGACACAGCTGTCCTGCCACCCCAATCACTGATGTAAAATAGAAATACAGATTGGCAGCTACCAGCTTCCCGATGAAGCTGTCGCCATATATGTTCATCTGAAATGATCCTCTTAGAATGTAAACCAAAGAAGGCTTGAGCATGAAAACTTTATGTGGATGATAATATAGACACAAAAACCGTGTACAATGCTCAAGGTAAACACTACCAGATCAAATTAATTTGATGTCTAATGTGTCACTTTAAATGGCAAAGAAAATATACTGGAAAATGAGCTGGATTTCTGTAGCAGTAAGAAATATTTAAAACCTTTCTTGTGAATTTATGGCAAAATCAGGTTACGTTTTCCAATATTAATAAACTTTTTATGAATGGCATTTTGTGTACTGATCAGTAACATCATTTTATGTATCCTAAATACTTTATTATACAGTGGTTTGTTCAGAGATTCCTTATTTGCACAAATTACATTGACATACAAAATAAGAATTAAACATGTATAAAGTTGACGTTGAATAATACACTTATTTAAATTAGTGAGACCAAACATAATGATTTTTTTTACTGGTTATTTTTTTCCCTAGATTGTTTGCAACTCCATGTTATGCTGTTACCTTGGGACAAACTAATGCAATCAGATGACCAGGTGAACTCCAAAGAGATGGTTTCTTAGGCAAGGTAACAATACAAAATCAGTTTTTGTACTCTGTGTTTCATGCCTTCTATTTCAGTGCCAGGAAGCAAAGCGAAATGCGTTGTATGTCTAGTAACTGGGAAATTATTTTTCACAAAACCATGAAATGTGTATACTTGTATTAGAGCCAGTGCTTGAAACGTATCACTTTTAGAAGCAATTTCATGGAGATGTAATGAACGATTCTTTTGTTTTTTTTACTGAGCAATGGCAAAAATGGTACTTGATTTAAGATGGAATTACAAGGAGACAAAGTGTCCTTCAAGTGTCAAGTTGGTGGCACAGAATGAACAAACCCTTTCTCCTCTTGATATAGTGTAGTAAAAGAAACGATGTGAACATCAGCTAGAGGAGACTGTTACCTGACTGGTGGTACCACGCTGTATAGCACTATGGGCATTTTATATGTGTCACAGTAGATCATGGACCTGATTTGTTGAGAGAGTCCAAGAACACCATTTTACTCTATGTTTTAACTTGTATGAGTAGGGAAAAAAATGTTTACCATAATGAATCAGCCTAAATTTTCTTAAAAATGCCATTAAGTTCCTGCCTTTTCTGAATTCTAGGAGCTCTACCAGTTAAATATGGCCAAAGAATTGGGGCCCTCAAGGTTTTACTGCTAAACCATGGCACCACAGATATGGTCATGTTCATGCATATTCATGTGCATACTGCCCTCCTTTACAAGGTTAATTTCCTGAGCCATTGACAGATGAGGAAGAAGGCAAGCAAGGGATGTTAAAAGGTTTCAGTGCAAAATGCTACACAGATAAGAGTAAGACTGGCCAGGGATATATCACAGCCTGCCTCTGTGATCCCACCCAATATAAAGGGTCCGGGTTTTTTTTAACTTGAAATTATGTCATAAATTATCACAGGTAAGGCTGTATTCAAGAAAGAAAACTTTGCAGGGAATTGACAAGGGAACTTTAAACTTAAAGCCAAACTGTCTTGCTTTTTCATTGTATTTTTAAATATCTGCAAGATCAAAAAACTAGTGTGTACAGCAATGGCACCTGAGGCCTGACATGTTACATGAAAAAGTAAAGAATGAGACATGGTTAATCATTAAGGGCTTTTTTCAAGAAAGAGGGAATTGACAAGGGAATGTCAAACTTAAGGCAGAAGTAGACGAGTTGGGAAAATTCTCCACTTTAGACCAAATTGCAGCTTTTCTTTTACAACTCAGCTACTTTGGCTTTATGTCTGGCATTCTGTGAAATCCTCTCTTTCATGGATCTAGCCCTTAATGATTAACCTCATTTCATTCTTTACTCTTTCATTTAGCATGCCAGGCCTCTGGTTGGATTATTGTACATGTTTTCTGACCATACAGATATTACACAGATACAGATAATAAAATGGGAAAAGTAGGGCAGTTTGTCATAAACTCAGCCTATCACATTCTGAATGAACTGAGCCATTTTGATCTTCACAAAGCAGTGGTACTTTTTAGCAATGGAAGACAAGCTTCTCTCCGACTTACAGAAGGGATAAACCACTGTGAATGTGTCCCAGCACTACTCATTAGAAGGCTGGAAATAATCCTTGTATGCAGCCTTAAACAACTCTGTTTCTATCACTCTAAGCTTCTGCACTATGTTCGTAAGCAATAACATTTTTTGACTGTTCCTTGTGTTTTTATACAAAACTTCCACAAAAAAAAATAAGAAAAGGAAGCAGTTAAAGGAACTATGTGATGCTCAATATCTTACACTTAGATGAGTAACAATCAATTTCCTCCAATGTTTTTTTTTTTTTTGCTGCAAGTGTTCTACCACAATGTCAAGGAACTTAGAAGTTCCCATTACGCAATCACTCAGATATTACAACTGAGTGATCCATGCCAGAGTGCAATCACTTAATTCACATATCTAAGTGATTGCTCGCATGTGAAATGTGTTGCACTGTTAAGAGATCCTGCACCTACAAGAGCAAGGTCACTTAGATTCCACATGCAGATTCCACTGCATTCTATTCCACCAGCAGAGCAGCAGAGGAAGTGACTAAATTAACCAATTTTGATACATGGTCAATGCCTACAACCAATCAGTGCGACAGTACCTGCAGGATAGGATGCAAGGGAAGGCTCCAATAGACTATTAAAAATGGGATTGATGTCGAATGCCTGCATCAAATCACACTGGAAAAAAAGCCTGTGCACTATGCAGGCAGTAATGTTCCACTTGCACCAAAGTGAGTTTGGGGACTAGACTGTCCCTTTAAAAAGGTAGCTGTAAGCCAAAGTACCTCCTGATTGTCTTAATTGTTTAGTTTACAATTAGCAGATTGCTTATCCGTTATTTTGACATTTTACACAGCTGTCCTTATATTTTGATTTACCCAGAAATAAATATACTTCACTGCAAAACGTAAACATTTTGTTCTGTAATTAGATATGGTTAATAAAGACTCTGTAATGCAGGGATCCTCAGGAGAAAATTCTGAATAACATATATTTAATCAGTACAAACAATCTATGGCAGTGGATGAATGTACCACCTTTAGAATCTGTTCAGTCCTCAAGGTTGTATGTTTAATTTCTAAAACTCAGTCTCTTATTCTTCCAGGATCGATAAAATGAGGTCCATTAAACTGGGCGACAGTAAATATGCTATGTAAATTTGTAATGCATCTATCCGAGTACAATCTGCTTTGGAAAAGTGTTTTGATTCTTTTTAAAAAGTATTTAGTTACATACAATGGGGTGGGGGTGTATAGGTGTCGACCTACGTGGAGCGAAAGGTTGCTCACATTTGGGGATCGAACTGGAAACCATACCTGTGTCATCATTTTCTATATAATTTGGTAAATCCCTGGGTGTAATTGTTCAACAGGATAGCCTTATGCACATTACATTATTATTATTCATTAAGTTCCATTATAAGGGAAAACTTCATAACTTCCACTAGAAGGTGATTCCAGGTATCTAATACTCTTAAAGGAGCTATATTAGCGATATAAGATATCTATTGAAACTTACATTCAGTTAGTGGTCACAAGAAGGTCAGTGGAGGTCCAATACATCCTGTGTACCATGTGGCATAGAGAGTACATGTTTGAAAGCCAAGTGTGATCCAGTACACAGATCTCTTTCAGCAAAGATCCTCTCCTAAAAACTTGATGCAGATAATTACACACAGTCAGTCTGAATATGTATTTTTAGTCATACTGGAATATCATTAGTGTTGGGTAAACACCACTGTTTAACATAATGCAAAATATAAAAAAAATATACCGAAAAATAACGACTCTACTCATTTGGACTCATCCTGTCCCAACTCGAAAGCAGATAGAATAGAATGCAAATCCACTCCAATAGAACATGCATAAAACAGTATTGGCTTGTCTCATATGATACTCGAGTGGACATATAAGAGAAAGTTCAAAGCGGGAACCTGTGTTATTAAAGTAAAAATACACTAGTGCACATTTGCACTTTGAGTATTTCTCAGTGCTGATCTCTACGTGAGTGTATCCAATGAAGTGTATTTTTACTTGTATAATAAAGAATCACACAATGTTTTTTCTTTCTTTTTTTTCTATATGTTCACCCAGGTCTCATATATAAGACAAGCGAGTCCTGTTTTATACATTTTTGTATTGGAGTGCATTGGTATCCCTTTCTATTCTACCTACTGTTTAGCAGAAGCCAAGCATTTTCTGTGTACCCAGGTGGTCCCATTCATTTGCCATAAACTCTAGTCAGTAGAATGAATGTTGTGCTAAACCTGTTCCATTTTATGTATAAAATAATGTACTTATAGTAAAAAGTGCCATGTTATTTATAACGTATGGCCTTGTGCTTGTGTTCACTCATCTATATGTTATTTTTCATTTATTTCATCTGGCATTCTGCTTGTCGCCATCTCTCCAAAGTAGCTCTGAAGATTGTTGTTTTTTGTTATGTTGGAATTAATCTTCCACTCATTCTCTAACACTGAAGACTTCTATACGAAAATAAAATGTGGCACTGGGGGCAACATGGAGGAGTGGACACCAATGGATGATAACACAGCATCTCAACAGGACATTCCATCTTAGTGTCAGAAATGAATAATATAACAAAACAGGGGAAGGCACAGAGCATACTAAAATAGACACAACACATAGTGTAATACGTCACAACCATTCAATAAAAAGTAGTGGATAGCAGCATAGTACTCACAAAATGTGTAAAGCGTGAAATAAATGTCACATGGTCTTCAGGATTGACCCTTGTTTTACTCTTGAAATGGATAAAAAGAGACAATATAGTGTAATATCTCTAGATTACACAGTACCTTTACTAATGGTCAATCCATTTTGGCCCTACTTGTACTCCAGTCAATGCATGTTGGCTCTCCTTGTACTCCATTCAATCCATTTTGGCTCTCCTTGTACTGCAGTCAATCCATTTCGGCTCTCCTTGTACTCCAGTCAATCCATGTTGGCTCTCCTTGTACTCCAGTCAATCCATTTCGGCTCTCCTTGTACTGCAGTCAATCCATTTTGGCTGTACTTGTACTCCAGTCAATCCATTTCGGCTCTACTTGTACTCCATTCAATCCATTTTGGCTCTACTTGTACTCCAGTCAATCCATTTCGGCTCTACTTGTACTCCTGTCAATCCATTTCGGCTCTACTTGTACTCCAATCAATCCATTTCGGCTCTATTTGTACTCCAGTCAATCCATTTCGGCTCTACTTGTACTCCAGTCAATCCATTTCGGCTCTACTTGTACTCCATTCAATCCATTTTGGCTCTACTTGTACTCCAGTCAATCCATTTTGGCTCTACTTATACTCCAGTCAATCCATTGCGGCTCTACTTGTACTCCAGTCAATCCATTTCGGCTCTACTTGTACTCCAGTCAATCCATTTCGGCTCTCCTTGTACTCCAGTCAATCCATTTCGGCTCTCCTTGTACTCCAGTCAATCCATTTCGGCTCTACTTGTACTCCAGTCAATCCATTTCGGCTCTACTTGTACTCCTGTCAATCCATTTCGGCTCTCCTTGTACTCCAGTCAATCCATTTCGGCTCTCCTAGTACTCCAGTCAATCCATTTCGGCTCTCCTTGTACTGCAGTCAATCCATTTCGGCTCTACTTGTACTCCAGTCAATCCATTTCGGCTCTCCTTGTACTGCAGTCAATCCATTTCGGCTCTACTTGTACTCCAGTCAATCCATTTCGGCTCTACTTGCACTCCAGTATTTATTTCACACTTTACACATTTTCCTATTTGTGAGTATTATTCTGCTTTTATTTCTACTATTTATTATTGAACGATTACAATACGTGTGGTAACCATTTTATTATGTTCTAGTATTATCTGTGCCAACCCCTGTTTTTTCAATATTAAAGATTTTATTATTATTTATTTATTTATGTTTTAAATGCTACATTATTTTCTGAACATTGCATTACAACAATTATCTACCAAATATCATTTTAAAGAGACTCACTGTGAATGTTGATTACACCTTCATTTAGTTTTGCAAACTAGCTCACGGTTGTATATGACAATAGTTTCTTTGGAATAGTTTGAGAAACCTAAGGAAGGTGACAGACTCGGCCACTTAAACATTGTGTACTATGAATGCAAAGAATACAAAAATTATACATGTTTAATCAGAATTATAAGCAACTGAAATAATGAATAGACAAATATGTTGTAAGTATGGCTTCTGTGTATGACATCCCATTGTGGCTTAATATGCAAATTACACATTTACCCATTGAAAAGTTGTTAATTTTCATATCATGCATGGTCAGGTGATGGTGTCCCTTCAATACAGTTCTGCATTCCTAAAAATGTTATCAGTAATAAGCTAAGATATGGTCATCATATGCCAATATACAAGATCAGCCGTAACATTATGACCACTGACAGGTGGCAAGCCGGCGGAGGCAGTGTGATGCTTTGGACTGACAGGTAGCAAGCCGGCGGAGGCAGTGTGATACTTTGGACTGACAGGTAGCAAGCCGGCGGAGGCAGTGTGATGCTTTCCTTTCATGGAAACGGTATTCCCTGGTGTCATTGGCCTCTTTCAGCAGGATAATGTGCCCTGCCACAAAGCAGAAATGGTTCAGGAATGGTTTGTGGAACACAGCAACGAGTTCAAGGTGTTGACTTGGCCTCCAAATTCCCCAGATCCCAATCCAATCGAGCATCTGTGGGACGTGCTGGACAAACAAGTCTGATCCATGGAGGCTCCACCTCGCAACTTACAGGACTTAAAGGATCTGGTGCTAACGTCTTTGTGCCAGTTACCCCAGCACACCTTCAGAGGTCTAGCGGGGTCCATGCTTTTAGGGGTCAAGGCTGCCTAAAAAGCCTCAAAAGGGGATCTTCACAATATCATATAGGTGGTCATAATGTTATTGTTAATCAGTGTATTTCATTGTTAGACAATACCTTGTTATACATACATGATAAAAAAAATCGAAGGTTTGCACTATTTTCCTTGTAGGTCTCTGGAAGTCAACATGTACTTGATATTTCTTAGAAATAAAGTATTGCTGAGAATTTTAAATAGATTTTGCAATGTATTCAATAAAGGCTTTTGCATTCAAATGGCTCAACGGCATCAAAACCATGGCAGACCTACATATCCTCATTGCACAATAGATAGCTTTGCTTGTAAGCGCTTATTTCCTCCCAGACCTTGAATTCCTGCCAATAGCGGTTCTTTCCTCCTTTCGATAACAGTAGGAAACATGTCTCGCAAATAAAGTCTAGAATTACAATGGTGACAACGGCACGAGGAAAAGACCATAAATGTTCTACTCTGCAGAAAAAAAAGAAGCCATTTTGCAGGAAATACTAACAATTATATTTCATTTTCTTTGTAAGTTTAGACGGGTTGACGGTTATTAACATTGTGCTGGCTGTCACCCACAGAACGTATCCTGATAAAGAATTCTTAGAAACAGTGACAATTTGGGATATAAAGGAAAACAGGTGGATCTAATGTTACCCAACAAACATAAAATGCTTATGGATTCATTGCCCTCGGAAATGGCAGGTTATAGAAGTAAAAGGACTACCAGGCAGCCTAGCTGGATTAAGCAATAAGTATGTCTCTCTTCAATGAAGTCTCACCCCTTCCTTGTATAACCTTTTTCCAGTACACCAGATTGCCCCCGCATACTTTACAATAGTGCCAGATTTCCCCCGCATACTTTAAAATAGTGCCAGATTGCTCCCGCATACTTTACAATAGTGCCAGATTGTCCCCAAATCCGGTCCTCCACATATTTTGCACCCACAGGTATCTATGCAGCCAGAACACGGATGTGAGAGAAGTTGTACCACCAACAATGGTAGAACTGTTGACCCCTTCAGTCTACTGCTGTACCCCCCCTCGAGTCTGCTGCCCTAGGCCAGGGTCTAGTTGTCATAGGAAGAAATACAACAGTGCCTCTAAGGCAGAGTTGTCCATATTTTACATGGGGATGCTTATAAAACATATCATAAAGTGCACCAATGGCATTAAATCTGCCCTCCAATGTCATTTTATTAAGCTGTCCACCTTTATTGCAATCATCTGTTCATGCTACTGGTACCTAGTACAGGGGAGAACAAGACTTGAGTCCTTTTCTGCTTTGTTGGACCTGTCCTTCATGAATAATGATGCTGACTATTTCTGAATGTCACAGTAGTGAAAAGGCCCCAAACTTCACAGGATTACTGAGACTTTTAGCAGACTAGATTTAAAAAAATCAGCTTGACTATTAGAAAACCAAACAGGTAGCATTATATGTTATTGTATGTAAACTGGAGATGTCGAATGTAGTCTTTATGGTAATTATGCTATCACATGGAGTGATATGCTAATTGTTACTATGTTTATTATTTATTGTATCATTTTGTTAATTACTTCTAGCGACACGTTTTTTAAAATGTAGCTTGACTAAGTCCTGTACCATCTGCACCTTTCAAGACGATTAGTCTGTATAGTAGCTTTAACCTAAGAGGTGACTGTACGGATAATCCTTTTTATTTTAAAGAGGGCAAATTAACATCCCAGTAAATAAAACCCAGAAGTGCATGTTGGCGGTAGCACCGGTTGTGACAAAGAGAACCTAGTTCTGAGAGGCTAATTAGAAAATGTAATCTGTGTGGGTGATATTAATTAATATTACTGATGGCAAGATACAACATTGGCAGAAATTCAGACTTTTCGTCAACAACCTGAATGTACCGTCTACATTTAATGGACATATATCAGGGAGAAATTAAATTCTGTTTAATTAAAATATTACATCAAAAGTAGGTAGGTATTTTAAATAGAAATGCTTTAATGAAAGAATACAAATAAAGTGCGTTATTCAGCCTTCTCTGCTTGTATAGCTCTATCAGGGGCCAGACATCTTGGGTCAGATCTTCTTTTGACCCATGATTCTAAACAATATGTCTGCCCCCTAACCATAGCCCGTGATTCAGTACATTAGAGTTATGGGGCCCTGGCAGAGTTTAGAGGTGTGTATTCTTATTAATGCGTGTTAGGACTGGTGATTAAGTTAATATGGACAAGCTTACATATGTAGGGCGGCCATTTAAAAAAAACAAATAATTTAACTAGTCTTTAAGATCTTGAAGCTTTTCCACCCTCCCTCCCCTTTCTTTTAAGTTAGTTTGTGTTGTAGTTCTTTGTTTGGTCACAGCGGTGGAGGACTGGATAGTTACATTTGGGGAGGTTGTTGTCAGGGATTAGATTAATGACATGTTCTAAAAGTTGGTTTGGTAGGCTTTGAACTGGCCTGTGGGTCTAAACCTGGTGTAGAGATATCTCATTATACCCCTACGTTGGATCATCAGGCAAGTTGTTTGCGCTTTATAATGTTTCAGGGTGTTAAATGTGGGGTCATTGTCATTGTGATATTATATAATGGGGGATCGGAGATATTTATATACTGTGCCACAGGATTTGTTTTGACAATAAGTTTTTATATTATTATTTATGTTATTTTAACAATCAACGCACTGGTGTCAGTGTATTATTGGGTATGGGGAGTTTATTTACATGCCACAAATATTCTAAAGTGAAGTTATGGTGTTGCCCAAGTGCATGTTGGTCCTTTAGCTGCTACTACCATGGTCATATCATTTTACCCATTAATGGGGAAACTAACATGTGCTTCTCACCAGGAAACCCCTCTCCTGAGCCAACAAAGGTGGGCAATGGGGAGGAGGTAAGGAGGCAATGGTGTGGGAGAGGGGAAAGGTGGAAAGGAGATTTTACTATAATCATACAAAAATAAGTGAATTTTAGTAGAACAATGGTATTCTCACTTACCTCTAAGAATAATAGGTTAACCTATTAAAGAAGATCTAATAAACAGCACTCAATAGTCATAGGGGTTAATTATTATAAGAGTTTCAGGTGTAATCTATTATAATGATCATTTACCTCACTTTAGAATTAAATATTTGCTTTTCTATATATAAACTTGTGATATCAAAGTATGTTATTTTACACAGAAACATACAATGGTAAATGGTAAAAAATCTCACTGCATCTGTCCCTATTTCTATTGACTGCAAAATCTACATTCCTTATTTCCTTATCTTATGTTCATTAACATCTACTGCTTATCCCATGATTACATTTGTTTATAAGCCTTTACCACTTCTGCTTGAATCCATTCCATGCACCCACCCCCCTATCTGTTATATTGTCCACATATCGTCTTAGCATTCCTCTTCTATTTACAATATACATGGATTGTGTTTAATCCCTCTATGTTGGTAAATATTTTTCACCTGTCTTTTCTATTTCTCTGGCAATACTTACATATTACGAATGGTTTGTCTGTGCAGGTAAGCAAGCACCATGTTATGAGCTTGATGTATGTTCTCTTCAGAGTATCTTTCTGAGATGGAGTCCCCAGTACATCACACAGTATCACCAGTCACTTTGATCTGTCCGGCCTATAATAAGACACTTATGCTGTCTTTTATTTGCAGTTAAAGTCACTGGATGTTGTAGTTTCAGACAGTCGTAGCAGTTTGTTAATCTTCACATATATTGTTTCTGTTGTACTGCTGTGTTAGTTCAGAAACAGTAATAGATCTATCACATTTAATGAAAAATGACCTTGTAGAAGCAAATATAATAATGGAAAAGGCATGTTATTTGCATCCCATGCAGCCCTTGTATGTATTTCCAGTTTAGCCATTTTCCATTTGCATGTGGGAATAACCTGATACATATTAATGATTTATGCCCCTTATC
The DNA here is from genome assembly GCA_036172795.1 of Pelodytes ibericus. Lineage (NCBI taxonomy): Eukaryota > Metazoa > Chordata > Amphibia > Anura > Pelodytidae > Pelodytes > Pelodytes ibericus. The sequence continues at coordinate 1,071,691 of CM069868.1, forward strand.
ACCATGTCTGCAGCTGCACCCTAAGGGTTGTTATTATTTGTTGAATAAATCTCTCATAATTTAACACACTATAAATTACAGCGACTTCCTCGATAATATCTAATTTCCTCTCGGTGCAACTGGATTGTAACAATATTGGCGTAGAAGGATCCAGCTCCCTTGGGCCTTAGCATGTCAGTTTCAGTTCCTTTTGTATTAGGTTTCGGGTCATTTTTCAGTATTTGTCCAACTGTTTCCAGCTCAGTCCTGTGGTACAATTTTGCAGGAAATGGATGGTAATAATAATAATAATAATAATAAGTACATCATTACACGTAACAATGGTTCAGTCAGGTAGTACAGAGATGTTTATTGGTTGTGCTAAGTTGTAATTCTGAAAGTTTTTGTTACCAGCATTTGGTATTGTTGCCTGCTGCTTGTTCAGTTTCTCTGTTATTAAGTTATTTATAAAGTTTAATTTGGGACAAAGTTGTATAATTATAACATCAACATAGAGTTCCTGGACATTGCTCTTCTAATGTTCCCAATCTAACCTTAATTGCTATTATCTACCTATCTATCTATCTATCTATCTATCTATCTATCTATCTATCTATCTATCTATCTATCTATCTATCTATCTGTCTGTCTGTCTGTCTGTCTGTCTGTCTGTCTGTCTGTCTGTCTGTCTGTCTGCCTGCCTGTCTGTCTGTCTGTCTGTCTGTCTATCTATCTATCTATCTATCTATCTATCTATCTATCTATCTATCTATCTAGGATATATTAGGGTCTAAAATGTATGTGTGGGTGGAGAATCACATGGAATCAATGACATGATGTGATGCTCTGTAATAGCGTAAGATTGAACTTCTACCTATCTGGAGCTTACTTCTTAGCATTAAGACTATGTATGTCTATTAGACAAACATAGTTTAAATGCAATGCACCCTCCCCCCCCACCCCTTAACACCGTCCCCTCCAAGACAAGTCCTTCGCCCAGTGTGGGGTCTGAGTAGCCTGTGCTTTTACAGACTCTTCCAGCTCTGCCCCACATATCCCATTTAACTGTTTGAGGTACACAGGTTATTATTTGAGACCTGGCAGAGAAGGGTGAGCCAATCAACACTTTGTTGGACTGATTGGATAATTCTTCCCATTCAGCCTAGAATAATGGAGCAAGTACCTACTCTTAACACTAGCCCCACCACCCACTGCCCACCAGCAGATACTTAAGCCCATTATTTCCCTACAAATAAGTATATATTTTAACAAGCGTTTGAACCTAATACTGAGACACACATTTTCTTTCCAGCCAGATAAAGTATATATTTTTATTTTTCAACCTTTTCACAATCTTAATAGAAAAAGCAAGTGGAGAAGTTATTAGACATGATGGCGTGAGCTCTTGTCTCTTCTATCGTATGATTAATATAATCTGCAGTTTGGTCACGTGGCAAGTGAATGTTTCACAAAATGACCTTTGCTAATTCCTCCAGTCTTTGCAGATGTCCCTGAGGCTGATAATATCTTATTTAAAAAAAAAAATCTTTCATTTTAAAAATAAAAAGCCAAGAGCTTCTCAAGAATAAGCAATCACCGCACAAGATGGCACAGTCTATCTGTGGCTGGGTGAATTAAATGTGACCCTTACTGGGAAAGTGACACTATAGATTGCATTGTCATTCCTTGCAGGCGAAGGAGTACAGACGTGTTTGCTGTGTTGAAAGTGGATTGTCTTTTTAAGTTTAATTGATCCTCTCTACACTTCAGGCTCCTAAACAGTAAATCGTATTGAGATTGTGTTGACCTTGAGATTTCTTCTTTCGCTATTAAGAAATCTTCATACTTGATCTCACACATAATATGTGTATAATGGCCCAGTTGAATGAAAGACCCCTTAAAGATGATCAAGCTATTCTCCAAAGTGGAATGTATTCTGGGATCCAAGACCACCTTTGACACTACCAAGAAGTGGTAACAATTATAGCATTTTTATCCTTTACACAGTATGGGGCTAATTCACTTACACATTTTAAATGTAGAGCTTAAACAATATATTGTCTAAATACTCATAGGATGGGAGACCTCAGCTGGGGGTAACCTAAATAGACATTAATAGCCAAGTTTTTTTTTTCAATTTAGGAATAAATGCCTGATGCTTTCAGTTCATTTGTCAGTTTGTTTTTAGTGAATGCTCCTCTGTTTTGTTCAACACTATTATAATTACTTTTTTGAACATTAAATGGGATACATTGTAGTACTATAAAAGAGAGTTGGTTTATGTAACAGCCCACTGGCCCATCTAGTTTCCACATATGTATTTGTTCTTCAGGAACTCCTTGTGCCCATCTCAGGTATTCCTACATGATAGGACTTACACTGGAAGGTTGTATATTTATCTGTGACCTTTTATTTAAAAACCTAATGTATTATTTTTGAAGTGGTTGTTTTATCTTGTCAAAAAAAGTAATGATCATTTTGTGACCCATGTTAGCAAGAGATCTTGTTTGTAATCTGCACATTTTTTTAGACCTTTGTTTTGTGGAACCCTAACCGTATCCATTGATTCCACAATAACATTCCTCATACTCACATTCATATGTTTATGCCTGAAGGATATGGATATGAGAAATGGTAAAATGCATGACAGATAAAAATGAAGTGTAAACAAAACATTTTCCAGCTAAAAAAAAACAGGATTTTGTTTACACATATTTTTTCGAATAATAAAAATACTCCTTAATTGAGAATTTTCTTGTGGATACTCTTTTGTTTGGGGGTAGATAGAAAGATTTTATTTGGCTTTAAATGTAATTTCAAACAATGATCTGTTCTTTTAAAGTTAATAGTATCAATATAGCTACGGTTACACCAAACATGCAAGGGAGCTTATTAGATTTCTCCTTTTTTTTATTATTATCTTGGAACAAAATAATATGTAATTACTCTATAACTGGCCCATTGGCCCTACGAAGTGGTCAATCACAAGCACATTATTTTCTCATTAAAATTAATAGAAGTATATTCCAAACTCTGGCTCCAGGGAATGAATGAATACAGTTGACTCAACGAGACAATTAAAACATCATGCAAAAAGGATCTAAATGTATGATGCATTCGTATAGATTATGCATGATATTGAGGGAGGCCCAGAACATATTCTAAAGGCAGATTCAAATTCTTACATATATTGGGTTGAAAAAATATATTGAAAATACTTACTTTAATATTGGACATGACTTGAATATAAGATTCCAATTAAAAATCTATGAAAGAGAAAAAAAGATATATGAAGTGATTACACTTAGTGTGCAACGATTGTGTCCTGATTGGTAAGTGAATTGAGAAATTGAATTTGCAGTTATATCTCTTCTCTAATTAACTGTTTATTGTTTGTAATATTGTCTAATAGTTTATATATATATATGTTGATAAAATGTGGGTTTCTATAATTCTTCATAGGAAAACCCTCTTAGTAGAAAGACATTCTAGCAGCTGCATTCTCTGGTAAACTAGGATGTCAATATCTCGATGAAGGTCTAGCCTAAAGATATTGTTCACAGGAAAAAAAACAGAATCGACTTTGTATTAAGCACAAGATACATTTGTTTTCATCTGTAAATGGAGATATAATTGTATTACACCAGGCTGAACATACAATAGAGTGGCAAAAATACAAAGTTTTCATCTGTTACAAGCTCTACAATATACAGCCCTTACAATATACAACCCCACCATCACAGGATACAGTTTGGCACGTAAACCAGCCATACGAACTATGTTTAATCGGTACTCTGGACTTTCCCTGTTCAAGTGTTCAGCCTACTTTATTGCCCCTCAATATATGTAGTTTTGATGATGTCCTAGATGTGTGGATGTGTACCATACAAACGTAAAGAGCTTGTGTCCTATCTAAACAGTCCTTACATAGGTATGGGGGCCTTTTTATGCTACCATAGGAATTACAAGTTATCCAAAGAAGGATTGTTGTTATTTGAAACACTCTGGGGTCTACTCACTGGTAGGTGGGTTCAGGTGAGATGAGATGAACATTCTCACCATCTTAACTATACGTTGTGCAGGTACAAGCCTGTAGAGTTTCCTTTGCTCACCTCAACTCATATTTTAGTAAGTAACCCTCTATGACAGGGCGGGAGGGGTGTAAAAGTGAGTAGGAGGCGATGGAAAGACATCAGTGGTACTGTGTTTGGTCTGGTAACAGCTGCCAGTTCAGATAAGTTTAGTGAATCATGTCTCTGGGACCTTTATGCCTATGATTAAAAACCTTTGCATCGTCAAAACATGTAAGGCATTGTTGTAAATTGATTTAAATGGTGTGAATGGTGTTAATTGATCCTAGGATGAACTATAAAGGTTGCAGCACAGCCTATTATTTAATCTCCATCCGATCACCTTTAATTCTTACCTCTCTTGATATCCCATGAGGAGAAAAATAATCTATAAAAATGAATAGGGTTTACTCAAAAAAGATAGAATTGCAAGGGATTGAGATGGGAATTTCAAACTCAAAGCTAATGTAGTTGAGTTGGAGAAATGCTCCCATTCAGCTGCATTTGAGACATTTTCCAACTCTGCTACATTGGCCTAGTTTGGCCAAGTTTGAAATTACCATCTCAATTCATTGCAATTCTATCTTTATTGCATAGACTCTAAAAATTATTAGTTTTGTTTAAAACAAATTGTCATTATAATTCATATTTATAAAGATCTACTGATGTGCTTGGGTGTCATGATAGTTACGCCTGTGATGATAATGCTAAAGTATTTATATACGAGAATTTAAAATAAGGAAAGGAATTATTTAAAATATAGATTGAAAAAGCCAATTAAGCTAGTCTTATAGAGTATAAAACCAATCCTGGATATACCATTTCCAATGCTCTAAAACTCCGAGAGGGAATTCACTAAAATGTGAGAACAGGTGAGTTGAAAATCTCACCAGTTTAGCTATCCATTGTGCAGTGACAAACTCGGTGAGTTCCCCCTACTAAGCAAATTCAGAAGGTTTGGCCCTGCACAAGTGTAGCTAAATTGGAAAGAAATTCTCATGAATGGGGACTCTATTTCGGTTTATAAAAAGCCAATAGTATTACATGTATTCCATAAGCCGAAAGTCTATAAACCGAAAGACATTCTGTTTATAGACTTTCGGTTTATAGAATAGCAATAGCATTACATGTATTCTGTAAAACGAAAGTCTATAAACCGAATATCTTTCGGTTTATAGACTTTTGGTTTATGGAATACATGTAATACTATTGCTATTCTATAAACCTAAATAGAGTCCCCATTCATAAGAATAGGTCAATTGACCTATTCTTATGAATGGGGACTCTATTTCGTTTTATAGAAAGCCAATAGCATTACATGGCTATTGGCTTTCTATAAACCGAAATAGAATCCCCAAGAATGGGGACACTCACCCACATTTTACTTCATTTTGCAGCCCTCTAGCCCTTTCCAGGACTTTTTTAGACGCATTTTAGTGGCCAAAAGTTTGGTTCCCCATTGACTTCAACGGGGTTCGGGTTCGGGGTCAAGTTCGGGGTCAAGTTCGACCCCGAACATCCAGGTGTCCGCTCTACTCTACTCATGAATACTGTCACTGGTTCTAAACTATATGCCGTGTGTTTATGTCTCAACCTTGGCTTTTTTATTACCTTAATTGTAACATACATTCATCTATATGCAACAGTTGAACACAAATTTGCAGAGGGTCATAACCCCATCATGCAATCCCATGTTTGTATTTTTAGAACTAACAATTAACTCATTGTTGCAAAATCATGTCTGGAAAAAAAAAGTCCTATGGAAACACTGGCCACTACCTAATATGATAAACTACACACACTTTGTACCATAGGTGAATAATTTGATTAATTTAATTTGACCTTCTCAACCGAGCATCCTCAAATAGGCTCTTTCCTGTGTAACCTAGCATTCTCGATGACCAAACAAGGAAGAAAAATCAATAACATTATCAAAGTCATTAGCTATCCCTATAACTGGTCGAGTATTATATGTGAAAGTAGGAAAAGGAAATGCAAGATCATATCAGCTTAAGAGTAGGGAATCAGTAGGAAAGTGAGTGAATAGAAGAGAACAATTGTGTTGTTTGGAAAGTGTCTTTAAAGGGACTGTATCACCTAAGCATAATTTGTACTATGGAGAAAACAAATGATTGAAAATGATCTATACTTCATATTAGCAAAAATTCAAGCAAATCCCTAAATTAGTATAAACGTGTTTAAATGTGGTGTCTCCAGTTTATGACATCACCTGTGGCTTAATATGCAAATGAAGCATTTCCCATTGAAAGCCAGTTCATTTGCATATCAAGCCATAGATGATGTCATAAGCAGGAGACTCTAGAGTCACATTTAAAACACATGTTTCTCATCATTAGGCATTTACTTGCAATTTTGCAATGACAATGGGGGACATGTATTAAAACTAACGCACAGCAAAGCTTCGAGAGTTTTATAAAAAAATATAAATAGAGCAATCGCCGTTTGGTGGAGATTCCCCAACACATATCATGATCGCAAATACAACCTAAATCTACGCATTCAGCATAGATAACACAGGCTCCCAGAAGTCTGATTTATACGTTGGCACACACACCAATTGTGTCAGCATTTAGCGCAGTCTGCATGTGCGCCCTGTTTATACATGCCCCCAATGTATATAACAATGTTTAGGTAATACAGGCCTTTTAAGCATACTTGTCGGCTATTGGCAACACAGCAGAGCAGAAGAGTTATCTACAAAAACAACAAATAAAATGCATCATCCTTCATTACATGTTTATAATACTAATATATATATATATATATATATATATATATATATATATATATATATATATATATATATATATATCTTTAATATATACTGAAACCCAACCTTTAATGTGTGTGGTTTCTTTTGTTTGTAACCTTTTGTTAGGATTTGTGTTTAGTACAAGTTGTTTGTAGTCTGGCATTTTTCCACAAACAATTATTTTCCAGTAAGCATTTTGAAAGCTTAATACATTCTCTTGTGAGAAGCAGAAATCATTGAATTATTTTCCATTTTTCTAAAGGTTTTGGGGGGAAATAAAACTGTGCATTAACAGAATGAATAGTAGAACTTTCTCTCATACAGAGTGCTGTTTATAGTGAGTATGTCGTTAGTGACTTGTTAGTGTAGGGTTGTCTGTTATAAATAATCCACAAAACTGAGCAAAATAATCCAAAAACCCATTGTATTTGTTGTGTTATGAACTGTATTTTTTCATCTTGTGACATTTTGACACAGTGATGTTTCAAAAAGCAGAATCTAAATGTCGCAGTGATAAAGGATGTACGTATTTGTCATATCTGCTATTTAACCCCTTACAGTGCAAAATATTGCTCTCTTTTTTGGTGCTGAAAATATATTTACCTATATTGTAAATTCATGGCTAACATAATCTGGTATCAGTATATGGCTGTTTTAATCCTTTAACGACACAGGACCTATATGCACGTCCTGTGCTTAAATGACCGTCAGAGGCAGTCATGATATGGCACCTCTGGCACATATAATGCACATATATATATATATATGATTGCTCCCAGGAGTGCCTGTAATGGACCATAGCAGAAAGCAAGCTGTCATTACAACATGGGGCTACCCTGTTTTGGTGAATCACTGCTTCCGCCGGTCTGTTGTAGATCGCCTCTAGTGTAAGGCAGCAGACCTTAAGGTTAGAGTTTGAGTTAGGGTTAAGGGTTAATTTGATCATCAGATCATTGTAGGGAAAAATTGTTAGGGGACAAAAATGCTACTTTAGGTTATTGCCCTATTGTGAAGGCACCCTCTGGGGGTCCTGGAGAGAAGTAGTCTTGTCTCCTTCCTATAGACTATGTGCCCTGGCTTTGCAAAAGGTTCTGTTTTGTTGAGGTTGGTACAGGGGATCTGTACCACCGCCCAACCCCCCAGTACCGTTATGCCACATTAACCCAAGTACTAGGGGCCTTGAAGACTGTTGAGTTTGGATACATATTTGGGGTTCCTGTGTTTCATTTGGGTATAAGGTAATCAGCCCAGATCAGCCTTCCCTCCCCCCAATACTTCAGGTGACATCCTTACACAGGAAAGAGACACTTTGTTTTAATGTTTGGGTGAATGTGTGTGATTAAGGGGTTGTGTACAATGTTCATTCGGAAGTGTTAAGGATGCTGTTGTATGTCTTCCTGTTTGTAAGGTCATTATGTTGGTGTGATGTGTTACTTCTTTGTTGTGGTGTGAACTATGCTATCTCAGGGTGTTGCCTGATTGTCTTCCTGCAGGATGGAATTAAAGATTCTTAGTTAACTAATTAATGTTAACTTTGTGAAGCCCCCCCCCCCCTTTGTTTTCCTATATTTAAGTTGATTCTTTGGATCTGTCAGCATTGAGGTTACTACTTTGTAAAGGCTGCACTTGGAGGCAGAGGGGTCGATACCTGCCTCCCTCTCCAGTGGATAGAGGACTCTGGGACTGCCTTGGCTACCAGCTACTGTCCCTTCAGTCTCACTTTGCAAAGTCCCACTACTGAGACCAGCATCCTGGGGTAGATATAGTCACTGACATGACCCCGGCAACGTTCCCCTTCAGTACGCTACACCTAGGGGAGAGGCTGCTCTAGGGTTCCGTAACTTTTGTTTGCATAACTTGCATAACAAACAAAAACAACAGAAAACATGTAAATTTTGACTACTTCTAAACCCAGGACAAATATTAGAAACTATTTAGCTGGGATCTCTCTTTCCCATTTGTAGATGTGTAAAAGACTTTTATAGTAAATTACAAGATATGATTCAAATAATGGTATCTGAAGAAAGCTCCTCTTATGGCAATAAAACAGAATTTAATGTGTTTGGGTAAATTACACAGGAAAGAGTAAAATTACAGCTAAACACAACACCACAGTCATTTAAAAACAGCCTCTATCCATAAGGAGTTAATGAGACATACTCCAGCGAGTGACGCTCAGTGATATAACTCATCATTGGTTTTTCTCTGTGGGCTCTATCCATGAAAGAGGGAAGGGTAGAAAATTGAGAATTTTATTGCAAACTTCTGCCTCATTAAAACTGTAATTTAAATGCTGCACTGATTAGTAAAATGTAAACAATGTTCACTGCTAGTCTTTGCAAAAGGAAAGACTAATGGGAGAGAGGGAGGCGGTCTGGTATGTGAACGTAAAATGTGTGGCACCCAGCCAATAGCAGGAAAGGATATAAACATCCCGTCACCGTGCTGAAGGTGTGTTCAGCATCACACGTGCCATCAACCAATCAGTGCTGCCAGATCATGAAGAACCAGTTCCACAACATGGCTGCCTGGAAGTCTCTCAGACTCACTTCTAAATGGCGCTCCACACAAGCATTATTCAGAAGCCTATGTAACCAGACAGAAGTTCCCTTCCGTCTGACTGAAAATCATCAGGAGCATTTTGTTTCTCTTCGAAACACTGCCAACACAAAATAATAATAAAATAATTAAAATAATTTATGCTGATAGTTGTAATTTAAGTTTACATTTTATGTTGCAGTCTGTGGTATCCTAGAGTCTAACTGGTCTGAAAACATAGAAAAACCCAATGGCAGATAATTATCAGACGGACCATCAAGTCTGCCTGTACCTAAAGCTCTGATTGATTTTTCTTCAATTCCTTTCATGTGTTTGCGATTACTGCTCACTCTTTCTGACACTTTTTCCCCTTGCATCTTGGTGCTTTGCACAAAAGATTGTATGCAAGTGAGCATTTGCATAGATTAGAATTTCTATGCATATTTTATTTGCTCTTGTTAGCTACTTTGAATGTTTAATGTGGTGACTAGCAAAGGTCATGTGATTTGCATGGTGGAGTGAAAGGTTTAAAGAGTGTGCAAGGTGTAATGAGACACAGAGGTCTATTCTAAAAGCTAACCTTTTGGAGTTTTAACCTTACAAGAATGCAGAACGAACATACAGGGTCTGAAAGGTCGAGTATCTCTCATTGGCCTAATATATCTCTCTCAATTCACGTTTATTTGTTGGCCTGCTCTAAGGGAGCGAGAGAGGGAGAGAGAGAGAGAGAGAGAGAGAGAGAGAGAGAGAGACAGAGAGAGAGAGACAGAGAGAGAGAAAGAGAGAGAGAGAGAGAGAGAGAGAGAGAGAGAGAGAGAGAGAGAGAGAGAGAGAGAGAGAGAGAGACAGAGAGAGAGAGATACAGAGAGAGAGAGGGCAGAGCGATCTGGTCGGCGACTTCTCTCAGAGAAAGATCTTCATTTTTTGCATGGAATCAGCAGGGGAGCTTTATATCACATGCAAAAACACTCTGTACACCCCGATTTGACAAGCAGGGTGAGCTCCCCGCTCTGATTGGCTGTGCATGTGCCTACACTTTCAGTAAGTGCAATCCATTACACCTGCTCTGCCTCAGCTGTGCGACACAGCAGATACACATTGAGTTTACATAGAAGAGGCAGGCCTGCTTCAAGGAAGCATGGGTTAAAAAAGTTTAATTGTTGAAGTTGCATTCATATACCCCCACAGCTGTACAGGTTTATCACCACAAGGTTCTTCCCTGTGCCATATTTTTTGTCTGTCAAGGTTTTCTTCTGTACTGTGAATGTGAGAACTGTTTACTGCTCGAACAAAGCTTTTTGCACTTTCAATAAAATGACACAGTGATGGCCATTTTATGCATGACTGTCCTTATAGAGATTGATTGCCCTGTGCCATGGCTAAGTGTCTATTTATTCCCACTTTCTTTTATCTAGGGCTTTCTGAATTCTGTTTTGCATATTGCATATGTTCAATGATCCCTGCAAAACAATATGTGCTAATAGACCTGAAAATACTCTGGTTACATCTTGTCATGTTTTGCAATATTTACACTGGATTTGTATAAGGCGAGAGCCTTCAAAATGATATCTTGAGATTTTTTTTATCTTTCTATTTAAACATAAGTTGGGAATTGAGGTCTAGGGAATCTAACATTTAAAATAGTTTTGGGTATTTTTTTTTAGACAATAACCACTGGATGTAATAAGTCGATTTGGTAAAAGTAAGATCATTTAATGTGTGAAAATAAACACAAGTCCATTAGGGATTTCTTAAAATATAGAAAGTTTGTTGATCTAGCAAACTCTAGATCGTTTTCGTCTAAGGCTATAGTATCCGACATATAGGTATGGCCAATTATTAGAAAGGAATTTAAAATATAGTTGTTAGCCTCTAGCAAGGAGTGCACATACAACTCCACTAATACAGTGAATAATGTCAACAATTTAAAATAGTTCTACTACAATGAAAGATAAACTGGATGTGAATATATTGCATCAGATGAAGGAAGATCTGACCCAAGTGACCCAAGGATCTAAAAAAATGCCTGCCTCCGGGTAGTGTCAAAATGTTTGCAATCTTCCAATTAAATATAACTTTTTTTTTTAAATACATGTATTTTAGAAAAATCTAATTTAGAAAATGTCAACTGATAACCTACAGAATGCATTTTAATATCCATCATACCATTATCACAGACACTGGAGAATTAGATCAGGACTGAAGGTCCCATAAAAGCAGGTAAGATCTAGAGCTTGCCAGTAGAAGGGGGTCAGAGAATCAAACCGTGACTGTTCCACGTAAAGTGGGACATTTGGGAAGCATGCCTTTCTAGATTGATCAGGATGGGATACTGGAAGGGAATTATAACAGCAATAATGTTATTAATGGTCATTAGACTGTCAATAGCCTTTCTTCACTGATCAATCTCCTTGGAAGAAAAGGAAAAAAAAGACATCAGTTATTATGCTGCAATTATTATTATGCCACTCAAATGAAAAACGAGGTTCCAGCCCTGGAAAGAAAGCTGCCAAAAGATTTAAAATCTTGTATTATGGCACTAGATAGCAAAACATAGTTTAAATATCTGCTTTAATATTTATTTATCATACAATTTTATTATTATTTTTTTTTGTTAATTTCACTGGAGCAAATATTGGTTCTTTGCATGTAATAGAAATGAGCAGAGATATTTTTGTGTATCTTAAGTAACCTCCAAATTACTTTCTCTTGCACTCACTCAGACTATTAACATCACAACCTTGTATTAGCACCGTGAAGATTAAAAATAGAAAACATAATCTCTAAAGGAACAGAGTGACTGCTGTGTACTGTGTTCCTAAAAATTGAAGCTTTTCTTTGTTCACATTTATTTTCTACCCATTAAAAATCCATTATAGGATAAAAATTATACTGAACAGCTTACAAAAGTGGAACCCACTGCCCATAAGAAGTTTTAATAAAAAACATGTCTTTTTCTTGGAGACTTCCATATTTAAAATGTAATGTCTGTGAGATGAGAAGTAGCTATTCACAATATTGATACCAAGGATTGACGCCATACAACTGTGCAACTCTGAGATTATTCCCCTCCAAAGGGCTTGTTTTTAAAATGTATGACATTAAATTAGTTTTACTTAAAAATGAATTACAGTTCTCCTGTTTCTTTTATAGTGTAAATAATATAACGGGGCCTCTAAATTCAATGGCATTAATGAGGGGGAGTACACAGGAGGCTGGCTTTCTCTGCAGCAGTTTTCATGGTCGTCCTAAGAAAGTACGGGCATGAGCTGTGACTTAGAAACCAGCTGTTTCAAGTGCTTGGAATGCAGTGGGGGAAGGAGACATGGTTTCAGTCGATTCAATGTGCTGTGATGTAACACTCGAGGATGGTAATTAGGTAATTACTCAATTATAGTTGATGCAAATGTTGAGAAAATAACTGAAATAGATGAAAATAGGAAAAGAATTAACATATATTGAAATAAATCATGTCAACAAAGACTAATGTTTCTGTCTACAATTCGAGAATAGGTCAAGGAGGTTGACTTTCATTTTGAGACTAAGTCAAATTTGGCACCTCCCCACCAAGTCAAATTTGGGTGCCAGATTTGACTTAGTCTCAAAATGAAAGTCGACCTCCTCAAGTTATTCTCTAGTTTTACTGAATAGATTATTCAAGTCTGATATATGTCTTAACTCGTTACGCCTGATGGTGCTTTGGTCCTTAAGGACCAAATAGACAAAACGGCATCTTTTTGCACCTCAATCGCAGAGGGGTCTATTCACTAAAAGTTGAGTTGAGGTCAGATTAGGTGAATTACGGTGAGATGAACATTTCATCTTACCAAGTTAACTATACATTGTACAGGGCCATTCATGGTGAGTCTCCCCTGCTAAGCAAACTCACCGGGTTAGTCCCTGCCCAATTTTGTAAATTGGTTAGATAAAATGTTACACAGGAACTAAAAAAAGAATCCAATCTGCTTTAGGTAGACTTTGTATTATTGTCCAACTGCAAGAAGGGCATGTTATATTTTTCTAGTGAAATTGTTTGGAAACGAGAGAGTGGAAAATAATAGGATCCTTATGTCACACATATGATTGATTCTTTGACCAAGATATGCAGGAGATGTAGCCTGCTTTTGGTCACCTCCAGTTCACTTCTCTGGCCACATGAGAATATACTGAGCAGGATGGTTTCCTCAAAGTCATTGTAGGATTCCTTGAAATGTACTAAGAATAGATGTAGAGGAAAGGAAGGAGAAAATAAAACTGTCAGTGTTTGTAGCAAAAAAAGACAAAGAAAGGAGGAAGCACCATCAACAAATGGGGGGAATGTTGTGGTTCCATGTACATCTGCCCATGACGTAGGCAGTAGCGAGTTTCAAGCTTCTAGATCTTGGTGTCCAAGTCACACCACCTGTCAAGTGCTTCTCTTTTTAGTTCCATATGTGACCACCAGGTGACGCTATGCCTCTATCAATGCATGGAGGTAACTGCGTATCGACTGCCTATAGACCTAGCAAAGTATCACATGGGTTCTTTTTATATGACCTCCTCATGTGTCATTTCTGCTTAGCAGACCATTTAAACCATCACTTGCAGTTGCCCTAGTACCTACGTGTGATCATTGGGTTCTTCTGTTGTGACCTGGCTTCCATTCTCCTGTCTGCTATATTTGTGGTTATTGAGATTTCTCGAGGTTCTGGGCAGGTCATCACCAAGACCCATGGCTACTCACATCCTGCTTGTTTGTCAGGCAAGTGACTGTGTTCTTAGAGTTTGTTCCTGTTACCTGTGGGGTTCTATGTCTCTTCCAGGATGTGCTTACTATAAACCAACATCTCAGGTGGAACATGTATTATATATTATATTCAGCTGACAGTATGACATACCAGGATAATGTCTGAATTAAAATGGATGTTCAATCAGGGTAACATGCTTTTATTCAGGTTTATTACTAACAACAACCTTAATGGTAACGTTTCTAAGAGTTGTATGGAAATATTCATAAATGTCAATATTATGAGTAACGTTTTATCAGTGGATCAATTACAATGGAGACCACTGAACTGTTCCACTTTTAGAATGATCCCCAGAGCTGACGCTCTGCTCACAACATACTACATAAATGAGCACTCTGACTTGAAAATGACCTACTTCTTTCAAGCCTATGTATGTATTAAAATGTGAATATATGTATTCGAGATATGATTAACTTCCTCACAAATGTTAGGTTTGCAGCTTCTACTGCACATTCCACCCAGCTCTCAGCATTTGGCTGAAGCATGGGAGGAACACAAATTAAAGCATTTTAAAAAATCCTGCAGTTTTAATAGTTTTTTTGCTTTTTTTTAAGTATCCCAAATAATAACTATACATGAAATTGATACATGTGTGTGTGTGTGTTTGTATGTATATATATATATGGAGTTTGTACCATAGAAACACATGAGAGAAGTAGAGTCTAGTTGACACCTTTATGGGCTAACCCACCTTTGCAGCGTCTGTCCCCATCAGGGGCTCTGTCTGAGCAATGCTCTTAATCTGATCTGCGGACAAGAGTGTTATGCGTGGAGATAGACCTGTCCTCTTTTTGTCATTATTCAGTCTTAATTGACAGATCATCAATGTAACAAAGAAAACACTTTTAATTTAAGGACTCAAAGACCGGAGCTCCTCTAAGCCCCTCTTTATACCTCTGAAGAAGCCTAGTGCGAAACGTGTCAGGTGTTCTTCCATCAGGAGCCTCATCAAGCTAGCTTCTTTTTATAAACCAGATGATTTTATTGACAGTATCTTACTGTATTTTGTATATGTATTATTAAATGTATTTTAATTAAACGGTAGTAGGATCTTCACACTTTCTAGGCGCTAGTACCTAATATTTACCTTATCACTTTTTCTTTCGGGCTCCTAGGAACAGCTCTTTAGGTGCTATCTAGCAACTTTATGCTCTATTTTCCTTTTATTTTCCTTACTCCAATTTTCACTGGCACAGGTCTATACACGTTTTTTAATATACAGTCCTCACCTATAGTTGATTGAGTGGAAAAAAGGCGTTAAATTTATCGGGGTCTGCCGGCTTATACTGATACCGCGCTTTCTTGTGAGCTATACTTGTGCTCACTTACTGATTGAATAAACCTTTGTGTTTCTGTTTTATTAAAACTGCATATATTACTGTACTACACTATCTGTGGCATTTTGTTCCTTATTCTTCTTTCCCCATATACGCTGATACTGTCATCTAATCTGAGAATTGTTCCTAGTATATCAGCTCAAGCAGAGTGTGCCAATGCAGTGAAAATTGGAGTTTGGATGAGTTTACAGAGCAGTACACTAGACTAAAGTAATTTATTTGTACACCAGAGAGCACTATTGTGTTTTTCTTTTTTTCCCGGTATAAATATCTTGAGACAAGACTTTGTTTCTCTTCAAGCCATCAAGGCCAAGATATATTAAAACTTATTTTCTTTTTTACTATTTATAATATATTTTATCACAAATGACTTCTTATATATATCTGCGCTCCTACTTTTTTCTTTTCATATATATGTTTATACCAGTTATACAGTAAGTCAGCATGGCTCTCATGCAGAATGTATAATACAAGTGTGTCCAGGGGGAAATAATTAATCAAGAAGTAATTATCTTGATGAAGTATTTGATGTACCTCTCAACACATATGAATTATACATTCTGCAAAGCAGCATGTAAAGGACACGTGTCTCTCAATAAAATGGCCGAACTTGTGCGTGGAATCCAAAGTAGGAGGAGTTAAGGTGAGATGATTCCGGTTCAGAGGTCCTTGAGGTATAAGTAGCATTCTTTCCTTGAAGGAAGGATTAAAAAACATGTACTGCTCGTCCAGAGTAAACCTGATGTTTATCTTAATAGATAACTATTACTATTTGCTGTGCTCACAAAGGAGACACAGCAGTTCCTGGATGTCGCACAAACGCCCTGCTCCGTCTTCCGATTGCAGAGAGAGACCCTTGTTTTTTGACCTAGTTAAGGCCCCCCCCCCCCCCCCTGCTGATCCCAGGAAAAAAACAAGGGTCTCTCGCTGCACTAGCAGAGAGTGCCAGTTGCCGACCGGATGGCTGCCTACGTCCTGTGCAAGCATGGCAGCTACCGGTCAGAGGATAAACTGGCGTGTACTATCAAATGTACATGGCAGTTTATCCTCATACTAGGAACAACTAACATTTCACTTGTGCTTCTATATTGGAAATATAACGTTTAGTTTTCTTTTAAAGTGATTGAAGGAGAATGATTTTGGAGGCAATAATTTTAAGAATTCAAATGTTCTTGCTTCATTTATTGGAGACTTTCAAATTGTATTACCATTGTGCTTAGTTTCTCTCCAGCTATGTTCATGGATTGTAGATACATTTTTAAATGCAGACATTTGTATACTTTATTAGTTTACATTTCTATTATTTTTATTAGCATGCTTTCTTCAGATTACATGTCATTGCTGGTAGTATTTTATGTGCAAATTTGTTTTCTCTGTAGCTTGCAAAACTTTAATACATAATGTAAGCGATCTTTAATACTGTGCATTAAGTGTTTGGCGGATATCACCAGGGGAAGCGGCACAGCCATAACAGATCAGACTGAAAATCAGCTTTATTACTGCAGCAAACTCCAAACCAGCTTTTTTTTTTTGCAGTATACGTCAATAAAGCAGATTGTCAATTTAAGCTTCCAGATAAGATGAAAAGCTTTTTGCCAGTTTCAGAGGCTCTGCAGGCTGTTTACGTGTTCTTGGCACTTCTCCATGAAGGGTATCTTGAATATTCCCTTTGCATAGAACTCATCGAAGACTCTCTGGTAATATCAGCACCCTGATGAGAGATGGATTGCATGATGGATGTAGTATAATGATCTGATTCTACAGAGTTTGTTGCAAAGCTATGGGTGACATGAGAAATGAACTGTCTCCATCTCCTTCTATATATCGTTTAATGCCATTCAGTTTCTTGGAGAACTTAAGTGAAAATAAGAATTAAGATAGGAATTAAGCATGGATGTTGATATTTAAACCTTTTGTTTTATATGTTTTATATGTTGCTGTAAGCAAGAGCTTCAGACACAAACTAGAGGCAATCAACAACATTACAATGCAAAAAAATAATTTTTATAACCTTAGATATAGGGTCAGGGTTAGCATTAGAGCTAGGGTTATGGTTGGGGGTAAAAGGTCACTGTAGGAGAAAATGGTTAGGATTTACTATTTACTACTTCCAGTTATTACCCAGTAACTTCCAAAAACAACAGAAAAACATGTAAACATTGGATATTTCTAAACTCTATTTATAATATATTCAGCAGGTTTTTATTATTGGTGTTTATAGATGTACAAAATCTTTTTCATATAAAAGTTAGAATGAACATGATTGCTGCATATTTTGTAAAGGCAACTGCTGCTATCAATACATAATGACGACATGCCTCTAAACAATAACAAGAATATATAATGGGTACAGGCTCTCAATGATCACGTAAATCAGGTATAACAGTTTGCTCTCTCTCTTTTTTCTGTCATTTAATTGTTGATGTTTTGGAGTGAATCAATACGATCTGCAGGTGCTTTATATTGGCCATACAGTCAGCTATGACAGATGCTATGTCTCTTAAAGGGACAGCACCTTTTTCCACTTGCTCTTGTAATGTATAAGCACAGGTGAAATGTTTAATGGCCATATAATGAGAATAAACCGGCATGTAGTTTTAAAAGTATATACCAGCTTATCCTCTGACCAGCAGATGCCATGGTTCCCCAAGAAGCAGACTGATTTAGTCGGTAACTGTCTCTCAGTTTGCTAGATTTAATAATATTATATAACAGGAAGGCAAAGAGGAACATATAGCTGATGGTGATCCCGTGCTCAGATTGTCTGTGCTGAGAGGCAAAGCTGAGAGTAAACCCGTAAAGAAAGACATCGAGTTTTAGCGAGGTACAAGTCAAGTTAGAAGGGAGAGTACATGTTAACCTCTTGCATTAAAGGACTTACTCCAAAGAAAAGCATTTGTTATACTGCTTCATTGCTTATCAGAAGTGTATCTTTAGAGTCCCATGCAGATCTGCACCTCAGCTTTACCTCTCAGCTGAGAATTTCTGATACTCACACAGACAGTGCAACACCAGCACAGCCAAACAAGGTGGCCACTCGCTATTCAAGTATGCTGGGATTCCTGTACACAATATATGATTGCAAGTGCATTTACCAGTTGGGATACTTTGGTTGCTGCATTTTTGAAACACTTTGATTATTGCTTTATCTCCTTCCAGAGTCTTATTAAAATTAACAGATTAAACATGACAAAGAGTGTGGAAACTTATTATTAAACATCAAGGTATATTATTAATAGAGCATATAAAACTATCTATACATTCATATAGGTTTACTAATGATACTTTGTGATTCTATATCAGACAATATAATTACCATTATTCAAACAAAACAGGCTTAATTGTAATTAACGAATGCATACCATACAGATGTAGCTGTACTTAATGTGCTTTGTATTGATTTTCTCTTTTATCTGTAACTTTATGTTTCAGTAAAGCACATAGCCCAGTACTTTTCAACAAAGATTAGAAAGTTGGCAGCAGAGGACTTCTACTTCTGTACACCTAGCGCTACGTAAATTGCTGGTGCTATATATATAAATGTTAATGTAATGTAATGTAATATATAACTAACTATGGTAACATTGGGGAACTTGTAGGGTAAAATAAATCTCACACAGAAAGATAATCTGTAGAAACTAAAGGAATGTTTAATCTGTTAATATGGAGGAAGTTTAAGAGTAGGAAATACACAGTGCAAAATGCGTCAGGTGA
Organism: Pelodytes ibericus; assembly: GCA_036172795.1. Classification (NCBI taxonomy): domain Eukaryota; kingdom Metazoa; phylum Chordata; class Amphibia; order Anura; family Pelodytidae; genus Pelodytes; species Pelodytes ibericus. Next base: position 1,090,889 of record CM069868.1, read on the forward strand.
TACAGACAAAGCTACTGTTTTTTATTATTTTTGCATATAATCATTTATTCCTGCTTCTGATTAGTAAAACTGGTATCTTTCATGACATTTATTTCTGTGTAACCAAGAGACATAAAGGTTGAGTAAAAAATAAAAATAGTATAGTTCCTTTTTAGTTTAATCTATAACTATACTAATAATTCTTTAAATGTTAAAATAATGCAATGATGGATCATTTTTCATTCAATTTTCCATCAGAGATATTTATTCTGATTGTCACAAAAATAATAATAAAGCACAACACACTGGGGCAAATAAATCATTTGAAATATTTAGACGAGCGCTGATCATGTTATTGTGTCTCATCAAATTGTAAGTCATTTGGCAGTGCAACGGAAGTGTCAGACAGTTTAATTATAATCATAAGTAAACAATAAAAGTATTGCCTTCAGGTAGACATCTGTGTTCAGTATATAACTGGTATAAGTACTTTCATTTGTTTAGACAGACAGAATATTACTGCTGTCTCCATGGTCCTTGTAATTAAACGTATTTATTGTGTACTTCTCACTGCCAATGGGAATCAAATCATTTGTTGTCTCCAGCGAATGGTAAAATTACAAAGTTAAACATTAAAGGGGTAGTAAATCCTAATGTGCCTGAGTGCCCAGCCTTTAGGGGAATTGTGCACAAATTCAAATAAAAACACCAACAGATCACTATCTCACCTGCTTTTTCCTTCTCAATGAAGGAGGGAGAATGCAGGGAAGTGCTTAGGTATATGCTATGTTGTATGTGTTCTCAAATCAAGAGCATCCATGACTCCTAACCGTTCTCTATGGTGATTAAGTTAATTATTCATCCTGGCATGCAAGTCAAGAGCACCCATGACTCCTAAATGTTCTCTCTGTCCTTGTAGCACCCATAAATGATGAGACTATGTCCGCCAGTTTTGACAGCTTTGAGATACAAAAAAGCAAGCAAAAGACACATAGAAACATAGATGGTGTCGGCAGATAAGAACCATTCAGCCCATGATTACTGCCCAAAAAAGGCATTTTCATGTTATGAGAGACTTGGTGTTTTCGTGCTATGGAAAGAGGAAAATTACAGCTAAACACAAACACTGCAGAAGTGTAAAAACAGCCTCCGTCGCCAAGGGTGCAGAATTTCACAAACAGTCCATTCACTAACAATTCTGGTTCTAAACACAACACCAAAAGGAACAATTCCTCTGCAGGGATTCAAAAGCAAAACCTCTGGCTTCCCTAAACATTCAGACACAACTGCACTGGTCAATTCAATTCTGATTCTACTGGGCAAATGTGCTGGATATTCTGAATCAAACCAAAAACAATCAAACAGTTAGGTGAAAGAGTAATGAACACTGAGAAACAGCACGGCTCATACATTTTTTAAATTTTTTACATTTAATTTTTTTTTTATATTTCAGGTGTATATATATAGTAATGTGTTTGCATTTTTTTTTTACCATATTGTGAAATATTTGGTTGTTTTATATGTATTACTCACACATTCTATTGTTTATTTGTCTAGATTTTTTTTATATTTTGTTCCCTGCCAATTATCTTAAAAATCAAGTAGGATAGAAAGGATATAATATTGTTTGTTATTTAACAAGAGTTTATAGATTTTTCTACCAAATGGGTTTGTATGTTTTTTATAAATATATTCTTGACACCATGGTGTGTTGTTTTTAGCACTTTTCTCTTAACAAAAGCTTCAACATTTTAATAATGGTTGCACATTTCATGGGGTGTTTCTAGGTTTTGGGGTGGGGAGCATTTAGCAAAAAATCATATAGGGGCTGTATATAGCTACTGTACCCCAGTGAGACCTAAGCAGACTCATTGTATTGGTATAGGTGCTCTGCAATGTATTTGCTTTAGCATGCAAAAATATTACTCCATGTTTATGGTTAAGAGAATGCTGCATTTTGGATCGCTCATCCTACTGACCCCCCTGCTAAAAATTCACACGTCGAAACTGTCATTGTCTGAAATAATAAATCTTAAACATTGTGTATCACAGAAGTGTCTGAAAGATTAAAAAAAGACTGTGATAATCTCAAAAAAAGAAGTGTCTAAACCTGCGAGGAATTTAATATCTTATCTGCCATTTCTCCAGATTAATAACAATTTTGTCATTTTCGTTTCACTTTCTCCACTTACGGCATCAATGTGTTATTAAAATGCGTAATACATACTTATTATGCATATCATGATACTCATATTGTCACATTTTCTTTAGCAAAAATATATCCATGTGACAAATACAGATTATTAATGATCTTTTCTAGGCAAAAACTATACAAATAGGTGCTAATTAAAAGCAGTGTTTCAGAGGGTTTACTTTCTCTTGTGTATACATAGACTAGTGCAGAGTACACACAGGGTAAAGATAATCCTCACTGTTGTCCCACAGTGTACTCAAAAGTCAATAATATGATGTAGCGTGCCTCTAATGTGATAGTGTCGGATAATTAAAAAAATCATGAACAGTTTCGATTATTCTTCCAAATAAAAAATGGGTATTGATTGGTTAACACTTGAACAGGCCTTGCTCAGGACCATCTACCTCTCTAACAAGAAAAGTGCAAATGGCCTTGAGCAAATTTTGACACCGTTTTAATGTAATCAGCTTATCACACTTCTGCAGAAACATACATCTTACATATATAGATGGGGGGAAAACATGAGTTTGTGGTTAAGCCACTTCTCCTAGCACAGGAAATGGAGGAGGAAGGTGTTAATCACAAATCTTTTACTAGACTAAGCACACAAATATATTTTTTACTGATTAACTCTGTGATTACCAAAATACCATATGGGCTGTTAACTATTGCTAAATTCAGCTTCTATAAAAAAAAAATATATTTTTTTTAAACCAGTCCTATAAATTCAACAATGCTCTACAGCTTCTTCTTCAGCAGCTAAGTTCCCTGATATAATGGGATTCTTAATAAAAGGGGTTTAAGCCTTCTCCAAAATAACATTTATGCTTAATGTAAAGTTCTATAAGCCAAATTATCAGCATGTTTTCAATAAGAGTAGAGCATAATACTTCCCAATAAGGTTCACTGAAGAGAGGAATATCTCAAAGAGAAAAGAGAGATAATAAACACTTATAGTGTAGTATATCAGACATAATACAAAGCAGAGGAGAAACTCTTACATGTTGGATAGCATTCACCACACTGGGTACAGAGACACTGATGACCTCTGTGGCAGCTTGATATATGACTGTCTTCATGTCCAGGGTTACAACTCAGATAATGTCCATATGGCATTTATTGTCACTTACACAGGATGAAATTTCAGGCCAGAAGACCTGAAATTAAAGAGCATCAACTAGTTGCATGGAGAGGACAATCAAAAGTCACGTAGGGTTGAGATCGAAGTTTTTCTGCTACTTGCGTTGCTTAGAAGGAACTCGTTATGAATAAATATGTACCTTTTGGTCTTCATAATATCTAAATGTAACATTGTAGCAAAGACATAATGAAACTCATCTACACAAAGATTCATCCAAAAGAAAACCAGGGAAAATATTCCATTTCACTTAAATGCCTTTAACATGAGCTCTAGAGTTATATTGCCAGTATACAAACTGGCTGAGTGAGAATGAGCTTTATTTTCTCATCTTGTACAGTGCATAAAAAACAAACCAGAAATAAGATGCTGATCCTAGCTTCGGTAGAAGCATTATCAAGAAATATGTTGTATTATGATTGATTGTATATACCTCGGAGGCAGCCCAATATAGTGGGTTTTCATCCAACTATTACTTAACTGAAAATTTTCTCCAAAAAAATAATTCTGAACATAATAATTGTATTGTTTTGTGCATTGCCTATTTTTATAGATTTATTGATACACTTATTAATTCCTGTACATAAAAAAAAAAAAACTTGTCCCCTTCATTATTCATAAATTCTGTAAACCAAAGGACTTGGGGTACTGTCAGGGGTGTTGAAAGCAGCCTTCAGTAACCACCATGATAAGGGCACATAGTTCTAATGTGTATTGTGTTTGTCATCCAAATGTAAAATTCCAACATCAGATACTGGGCATTAATGTGTAAAAATCAACCATCCAATTCCAATAAACAAGTAACCCCTGATTAGTAATGAACACACATTGATTGAAGATCTAATTCGTGTGCTGTTACATCTTTCGCTTTAAGATAAAAAAAAAAAAATTCTCGGAAATAGATACTATTCTAATACTTTCCAAAACATCAAAGATTGACATCACATAATCAAGTAGATGCACCATAAAAATATAAAGGATAAATAATAATAATCTGTTATCTGTTCATTTGATCCTATTATTATATTATATGAATTGAATTATGAAGTATGATAACGTTATATAATTAATGTTTTCTTTGTAGCATAACCATATAGCACTAAGACATATTTGCTGTTTGATATGTTTCAAGATCATTACATATTGTTTTTGTGTGTTATTACAGCAGTCATATTCTCCTACAATGATATATGTGCGTTAAATAATATTTTAAGTATTTTGACTAATAAGTTCAGAGACGCAGCCATCTAAGAGCTTCACAAAAAAAGTAAATTGGCAACCTCTTATATAACTATTAGCATAGTTGGAAGATTTGATAAGCTGAATAAAAACAAATTTGGTTGGGGCCAGGCTGGAATAGATAGCGACCGAGAACAGAAAGTGTAGTTCTAAAAGTGTTTTTTGAAAAACAGAAAACAACCAAATAAGGTTTGAGTTTGTATAGGCAAAAGAAAAATGGATTGAAAGAAATGGGATAATTGTTTATTATGCATTCTAAATTTATTTTTTTCAAGATTTTTTTCTAATCACAAATATTGCTAAAAGTAAAACGATGGTGAAAGAATATCCTTTGTTTGTATGAAAAGTAGAGATCTCAATGGCAACGTGTATTTCACAATCAAACACTATATAACGTATAAGAAAATGGCACCTAACAGATCATATATACTAAATACAGTGCATTAGAGGTGAATTGATCTGTAATATAATTAAATATGTTACTGATTAGCTGATGTAGTTAAAATTAAGTAAGTCTTAAAACGTATTCTACATAGGTTATAGCCGTAGACTGGGTTTGAAAGTATTTACGAGTATTTATACTGGAGATTTCATGAAGGTACATTGTTTTCTTACTCCAATTGATTAGAAGACTTGAGATTAAAGTATGTTTAAATCAGTTAGATAACTGCCACAAAAGGGATTCTTTTTCTTTATGTTTCTTATTCAGAGGCAATTTGGGACAAGCTAATTTTCTTTGCTGACCACTGTGTTATCAGAAACAAAATCAGGACTAAAGGACAGCTATATCTATGTAGTAAATCTCCCATTCACTGTTTATCAATATTACAGGGGCTTGACCAAGGCCCCCATATTTAAAATTAATAATAGCCACCCCATAATAATTCCCCTCCACTAATTGATACCCTCATCCAGAGTCTTTCCCAATGACGGCCGACGGAGGACTTAATTAATATTAACTTAATAAATCCTACCTACCTCACCCCACTCTACCTTGGCCAAGTAGGGGGGATTTTCTGAATAATGGCCCCAAAACATTAAAAATAACACGATTTGAGTGCCATGTTGGTGGGCAGTGAAAATCAGTGCCCAACCACAAAGGGTACCCTATAAATAAAATATCACCTGAATTAATCAATGATGCCCCCACTCCTCAACAATGCACTCACTCCTCAGCAACACACTCACTCCTTATCTGCAGCCCTGGGAAGTCTGAAATAAAAAAAAAATCCACCTATCATTAAAAAGAAAAAATACAAGCCAGCAAAAAAAACAAAAACAACAGCTGTACATCCCATAGTCAGTTTGGAAACAATAATTATAAAATGTATGAAAAGATCCAGAGACTACCCAATATGTATCCAATATGTACAGACATCATAGCATACATGTAAATCTATAAATGGAACAATGGGGTCTATAGATTGTTCTGCCCCCAAGGCATTGCATTATGATTGTCTGTTGCTCAGTCAACTACTTTCCTGTCTAAAAGCCACATATCTTTGACTTATCTGCAAATAAATTCTTTCCAGTCCATGTTACAGTAGAGAGAGACAAGAGTAGGAACCATGGTCATCCATGGACCAATATCCTTGTATATGTAGATAGTGGAATATGGTGATTCACTAATGCTCCTCTCAAATACCGACAATGGAAGTGAATTACATGGCATTATATAAATATATATATATATAACATTCATTTATATAGCACCAACATTTCATGCAGCTACAGAACATAGAAACAGACCAGCAAGAGACACACTTAGAAAAGGGCCTAACCAGAGCTTACCTAATGAGTACTCTAGTCGGATGAAATGTAAGTGCAAAAGATAATTACCCTACGTATCTTACACATGGCATGTACGTGGACATTTTTATTGATATACTAATGAAAAAAAAGACCATATTTGTGATGGGCACATTTTCTTCAAGTAGTTTCCTAATGTTTTGTTTATATTTCTAAAACTTCTTTTGGTTTCTGTTACAAATCCCCATGGCTAGCAATTTGTATTCTTAAATGCATCATGCGTGTAAGTGATGAGAATTTGGAAGGCAGGTTTTTGTATAAGTAGCAGATGCTGTACCTTTTTTATATGCTGCTAGTGAAGATCACTGTGAGCAATGGAGAACACAATCTAGTTTATTTAAGGAGTGAAGGGTTTAGCAGGTCACTACCTTAGGAACACAATTACCATATAATATCTCTAAGACAGTATGCCGTACAAAATATATAAATGTGTGCGCGATGTACGCTAGAGGAAAATAGGTCGTTTACTCTATAACCAAACCCATTATATACTTTACAGTGTTTTACACATTATGCAAAGGTGGTTTCTTTACAATCAGAAACTCTAGGGTCTTCTCCATGAAGAGAGAATTGAAAGGGAATTGAGATGGGAATTACACACTGAAGTCCAAAGTCGTTGGGTTGGAAACATTCGCCAATTTATGAGACATTCTCCACCTCGGTTATATTGGCCTAAAGTTTTAAATTCCTGTCTCACTTCCCTACAATTCTCTCTTTACTGAGAGTCATAATTAAATGTGTCAAATATTTAGAGAAACTGAAGATAAGGCAACATGGGGTTTTATCATTACTGACAGGTTTTCCATTTACAGATGGCACAGTGCATTTAATTTGTACAAAATATGTTTTAAAGTAGTATTATTATTTTGTATTATTGTAACTATGATTTGACTAATAAAGGATGGAATTTTACAGCATATAAAACAGAACATTTGGACTAAAATTGTCCATTAATATTCAAAATATCAACCCTTTGCCTTGAAAGGACTCTGTCACCTAAACATTATTTATACCATGAGAGGAGAAAATAAAAACATTCTACAGTATATGTTATGTTCTGTGGCATCTCTCATGTTAATACAACCACAAATAATTATTTTGGCATCCCATGTTCTGTAAAAAATGTGCTTTAATGTAACAAAAAGACTGAAACAAAACATAGGTGACAAGTTTCACTTTTACCAACACGTATTCATTAAGGAATAAAAATATAGGTAATGCGGACACACTTGATGCATTTCACATTTACCAACCCTAATTCATTTGTTTTCTGACGGATGCCAATTCGGGCGAAAATCTGTATTTTCGTCTATTTGTCCCAAAATTAATGCAAAACTGGGCAGAAAACAAATGGACGAATGCAGGATGAAGGAAAATCATTTGTGCACATTGGTTTTATTTCTTGTTCTACTACTGATTTTTGATAAACAGACATTTCCACAGACTTGCAGCAGACATTTTGACAGCATTTTGACAAAGAAACTGTTGCCAAAATGGTGAGACAGATATTTCCTCAGATATTTCGACAGTCAAACAGAAATGGCAGAAATGGCCCCCCAAAAAAGCTGAATTTAAGGAATTCCATGAAAAAATAATGCATCGATTTCACACAAAATGAATGCATCAAAGGACAATATTAATTTCTGACTACACAAATGGATGGAAGGATAAAATGGGGCCAAGTATCGCTCTCTCCTACAAATAGGAGTGGAGCTCAGTGACTACTTTTTTCCTATTTTCTTGTCTCCTGTTCATGGCATCACTTAATAAAAGTAGTTCCCCTTGCATTTGATGGCCATTAGATTATCCTTTTAAACCTCATTATTTCATTGCAATTCTCTGTTGGTTTTTGTTATATGTACACATATGAAGTAATAATAAAAACGGAGTGCTAAAGTAGATCCATTAATGCAGATAAAAGCATATTATGCCCTACCCAGTGCTCCATCTTTAAGGAATGCTTTGGCAAATTGTGCAACTTGAAGACAGCTGCTTAGAGGAGTTAAGTCACTTCTAATCAGTAAGACAAGTAGCAGAAATTCCAGCTGGTAATGCAGTTTCTGTCCTGCCGAGAATAGAGCCGAATTGAGCAGTAACCTCGCAGAATTGTACAACTCAAAGATATTTTGATTTATAGACTTCTTGCCAGGGAACATTCCAGTACACAGTTGTCTTAGTTTGCCATGAACTATCACAGTCTGTTCTTTTGACAATTTATAATACACATTATATATATATATATATATATATATATATATATATATATATATATATATATATATATAAAATAATAATTTCTGCTTTTATTGAATAAATCGCCGCCTGGCTAAGATATATTTCTATGCCTTGCAAAGGTTGCAGAATTTTGTTTTTTTCTTTTTAATTCCACCTAGCAATTGTGGGGGCTGTTCAGTAAAAGAAAACTGACAAGAAAACAGCATGGATCCAGCATTAACATCAGAGTAGGAAAGATAAGAAACTCTTTCTGCTTTTTGCAGTTCACTATTAGTGAGTAGACACATTTAAGAGGGGTGACTAACATTATATTTGCCATCTTTCTTTAGTTGGCTCCCAGGATCAAAAGGGGGTGGTGTTAAAAATGGCGGTAATGGAGTAATGTGAAGCCATGTGACATCACACGAAATTCCCTGAACCCTGGAGATTGAGCCCCCGATGTCCTGGTACAAATGCTGGGTGTCTGGAGACCAGTTCTCCTGTTTTAAGACTGTGTATGTCTCTTAGCACTGTGTATGGGCAGTATTAATGCTGGGTCAAATTTAAATTTGATGAGACAGGGCCAAAAAACTGTCCTGGCAAATTGGGGAACTGCTGGCAGCGATGTACCTTGCCACATGCTCATGTCTTTAGCAAAAACTTTTCAAAAACTCAGCTTTTGGTTATTTACCTAGTGCCAAGCTTTGAACCAAGTTTAATCTAATGAACCAAATAGTGGTAATAAAAATAATAAATAAAAACTTTACTCGCCCCCATTTTTGTCAGGGCCAGGTGCCACATTTCCACAGCCTTGGCTCAGATAGGAATGAACAGTCCCCAAAAGACCCACTCAGCATTCTCAGGGGGACTGAACAGTAGTAACTGGTGAAGAAAACATAATAACTAGAATTGGTGTGGCAATGCAGATTCAATATCAACATATATAAATATAGGCATTTCTAGAGTGAGCACCAGCAGATACGAAATGTATTAGGTGCTCAGATCTTCATCTGCTTTGGTCACTCCAGGTATATGCAATATTCATTATTATTATTACTGTTATTATTATTATGATTTGATTAAACATATTCATATTGTATTTTTACTCTTATTATCATGATTATTACTATTAATAATAATAATAATAATAATTTTATTTCACATATTAATATTTTGTTATTACTGTTATTAGCAGTTTTATTATTATTATTATTATTATTAATATAATATCATTCCTATTAATAATATTTAATATATTAGTATTGTTGGGTTTTTTTACTATTAAAGGTTGGAGTTTGTAAAAACAAAATTCTCTGCAGCTATTTTGTTATAATTTGGAGGCTGCACTAAGCACCCACTCTCTTATAGCTCACTCATGTGTCTCATCATCTAGATCACACTATTTCTATAGAAAAGAACATTTAGCATGTCTCTATCCTTATTTTTTTATTTTGAGGGAAAAAATATTTTATCTGAATAGAACAAAACTATAAGCCATGGTAATGAATTGGTCCACTTTATTTCAAAACATAAAGATTTGGTAAAGCTAATGAAGCAATTAATAATTTTTTCATCGATAGGAAGAGTTTATTAATATGGAATTTGGTATGCAACCCATAGGTGGCAGTAAAATAAATAAACTGATTATTCAGTAGCCAGTGTAGGTTGCAACATTGTTAATACAATGGTATCTTCACCATATTAGTGACGTGCTAATCAGTAAACATTAACTCAATTTCCATTTAATATGTTGCCAAACTGATATGGCGATACGAATTATTATCTATTGTCTAGATAGTTCAAATAATTCAATAAATGTATGATGTTGTTCTAGTAGAAACAATTCACAATCTGTGTGAAATGAGGATTTTACAATTATAAATATCATAAATGTCTACATTCAATTTTTTTATTTATGAAATAAAAGTAATTTAGAATTTTAATGACAATTTTTCACATAGATCTAAATTAGAATTTTTTTTCTTTTTTTTAGTGCGAAGAGTGACTCACATCCCTCTCGTATAAAAAAAATGAAATATGAAACCTTTGTCTTTTGAAAAATAGAAATTGATTAGCTGTGGTCGTTTTTCTATTTCCAATAAATATAAATTAATAATTTATTCAAAGAGTATTTTACCAGGAAGACTACATTAAGATTAATAATGAATATAATTCAAAATTAAATAAAATGGAAAAAGAGAATAATGTTTTAATTATTCTATACTTAATAATTTGCTGATAATTTTAGTAGTCCTTAAATACTACACTGAAGTAGTGTTTATTTATTTTACATAAAGGAATGTAATCATATGCATCTCTCTATCACTTTACGATGTTGACTTCTGTGGAAAACATCTTTTATGTATCGACCAAATTTATTTTTTATAGTCTTGTTATAGGCACCCAACATCTATAATTATTAATGCACACATTAATTTAATACCTGGCTTATACAATAAGTGTTTTTCATCAGTAATAATGTGACATTAGGTCCCGTGTTTATCAACCATTTCTTTGATAAATTATACATGCACAGTTGGAAAATAAGAATAGAAATGGTTTAATTATTAATGTTTTGTATAGTGTAAAATTGTTTTCATTTTCTACTATTTTAAGAAAGTAATAAAAACATGAAGTGTTGTAAGATAAAGTAGGCTGACAATATAAAATTTCGATTTTATTTTTTGTCAGTTGATATTTATTGGATACAATTGGTAGATCAAATAGGGAGGACATTTACGATGTGTGCCGGGTCACTTTTAATAACCATAGAGTTGACCTTTTGTTTGTTTCATAGTGTGAAAAAAGATCAGGTTTACAACCACATAAAATGCCGTGGTTAATAAAGGTTATTGTGACCATTGTGTTGTATTGGAGGTCTTACACACACAGAAATATGTATATTACAGAAAAATGTATAATTGCCTGAAAAATCAGTCAACTTCATAGGCTGAGGATATAGGTGATCTCACCAGGCTCAGAACATAGAGAGACAAAAAAAAAAAACAAAGAACATAGTGCAACTCTATACACAGTGTGGAAACTTATAAACTGAGGTGGTGAATTGCACTCACAAAAGTGAATAAGAAAAAGAGCTTATCTGATCCAAATGAAATGATTCCTTCGATTCTTCTTACTCAGTGACCATAATGTAAGTGGCACTGAGGACCAGCTCAAGTGCAAAATCACATAAAAGAGAAAGGTTACCCCCTCCACTCTGCTCCTGAGGAAGTCTGTATAGATGAAACGCGTAGAGCGGGGAGTGAGAGTGTTATTACCGTTTTTATTATATATTTTACTTATTACTAAGAAGGTTGCCCACAGCTGTCATCTCGAGGATTTGAGAGCACCCATAAAGCTCTGCGTCATATAGAGTTCGACATTCCATCTGGAGGGGGTAACCTTTCTCTTTTATGTGATTTTGCACTTGAGCTGGTCCTCAGTGCCACTTACATTATGGTCACTGAGTAAGAAGAATCGAAGGAATCATTTCATTTGGATCAGATAAGCTCTTTTTCTTATTCACTTTTGTGAGTGCAATTCACCACCTCAGTTTATAAGTTTCCACACTGTGTATAGAGTTGCACTATGTTCTTTGGTTTTTTTTGTCTCTCTATGTTCTGAGCCTGGTGAGATCACCTATATCCTCAGCCTATGAAGTTGACTGATTTTTAAGGCAATTATACATTTTTCTGTAATATACATATTTCTGTGTGTGTAAGACCTCCAGCGCACCTATCACCCTTGTTTACTGTTTGTGTATATTTTTTCACGTGTGTTTGCAGAAATACACACAGTTTGGTGCTGCTTGGTCACGGATCTAGCGCTGAATCTTACCCCTTGTTTCAATTGTGTTGTATTGGTTATACAGCAAATTTAGAGAAAAAAAACTAAAATAAATCAGAAATGCAGAGCACATGAATAAACTAAGAGAAAAGAGTGTTTTCAGTGTGGTGTCTACTGCTTATGACATCACCCGTGGCATGATGTACAATTGAACCATTTTTCAATAATAAATGTGTAATTAATAAGTTATTTTATTTGTATCCGTGCATTAGCCGCACGTGATGTCACAAACAGGATACACAACAGACACATTTAATATATATTTTTTCTTAAAGATGATCTTGGTGCATCATGAATGTAAACAAAGGCCGTGTCCAATTTAGAGAAAACAAATGCCAAATTATAGTCTGGTTTCTACAGATAAATATAGCATCCCAAAAAAGTCATATACTTACTTAAAGAAAAAACTTATAGTTTGAAATAGATCAATTGAAACATTCTCTTAATAAATAGAGAAGTGCAGGGAACTGAGACGCAAATTTCAAACTTAAGGCCAAAGTAGCTGATCTGGAGACTTTTTCCAACTCGACTACATTGGCCTAAAATTTTAAATTCCCATCTTAATTCCCTGCCATTCTCTTCATTGAGCAGACCCTATAGAGTAATCTATAGCCAATTTCTTGCTTATCTATTTTGAATCTGTTTCCATAAATGAAAGCAGCATGCAGACACACAGCAGTAGTAGCTCCTGTTTTGCAAAATGTTCAAACTCCTTTTTTTTAGTTTAATAGACAAATATATACTTCCCCTGAAATAATGCTCTATGAAAATGACCTCATAGTTCATAAAGAGCGTGGCATTATGTTGATTGAAGTATCTTTAGTGGACGCCTCACAATATAATTGTACCCCATTAGGAATAATGATTTAATTGACTTAAACACATTCCCTGCTGACAATACATTCAAACTTCACTGTTGATAATTTCTGTCTAAATTTCCAGCTAGCATTTTGTCGGTGCGCATAGCAGAGGCTGTCACACAATTCACCAAGACATGTTTTCTTATAGACGAGGCCTTTACGAGATACCCTATTAATTTGCTTTTTTCTTTGTGTGTTGTGAAATGAAAATGGAAAGCTTACAAATATAATAACTAGGACCCCATTCTCAATTATGGTTATTGGATGGGACCCTTCAGAATAACAGCAGTCGCTCTATATATTAGTGTGTTTACATAAAAGCATGTACGATCAAATATTTTTATATTTTGTAAAATAATTTCAAGATGAAATGGTACTTACATGTTCTAATACTTGTAGTTTGGTTAATGAATTTGTTCTTGGGTAATGACCAAATGTTCTTACATGGCACCAGAGCTACATACACCGATCAGTCATAAGATTATGACCATCTGCCTAATATTGTATAGCTCCCACTTTTGCCACTAAAACAGCCCTGACCCATCGAGGCATGGACTCCACTATAACTCTGAAGGTGTGCTGGGGTATCTGGCATCAAGACGTTAGCAGCAAATCCTTTAAGTCCTGTAAGTTGCAAGGTGAGGTCTCCATTGATCGGACTTGTTTGTCCAGCACACAGATGTTGATTGAATTGAGATCTGGGGAAAAAAAGTTCTGTAATTTTTTGTAGATATTTGTAAAACCAGGAAACAAAAAAAAATATTTTAATTGCACTGTGTTTAAATAAGAACTTCCAACTAGCTATTTTTTTGTATAATGTTTTTAATATATATATATATATATATATATATATATATATATATATATATATATATATAATGTATTTGTTTTTGCATTAAAACAAATTGCAGCTCTCCTGTAGTTTTACACTGAAAAACATTTCCGAAGGACCTCTAAATTCAGTCAAACCAGTGACTGGTGGGTTGCCTTCCTTAGTAGAAGTTTCCAAGTTATGTTATTAGACATTACGGTGGAATCAGTACCTCTCTGTTTGAAATCAGTTATGTAATGTTCTTTAAATGCACCTGGACGTGGCTTCAGCCAGCTTTATGTACTGTGATATAACATAGGAACAAGGTCTTGGGGAGCAAGGCAGCACTGTTACTATAGCAACAACACTAATCCTGTTTGAAATAATACGCAATTTTAGGAGATAATAAACATTGAGGGACAAACTGATCAGACTTGTTCTTTACTAGACTGCGTGTCTAAAGATATCCAGACACTGTAGGATAAACTTGCCAATTGACATGTTCAAACCTCAAGGTCACAGGTCCAAGGTCCAATCAGTTGGGTAATAATATCATGCACTCCACTTGGATAAAGGAGCCATTTAAATACTAGTTATTATAATTAAACATTCGTTTTTTTTAATATAAATAGAATTTATATAAACATGATATATAAATGTTGATATGTAGTGTTTGCCTGTTTTACCTGGTTTATTTGCACAAAGCTCTTAATCTAAGAGACAACAAATAACCAGAGTAGCAGAGCTACTAGAAAAAGTAATGATAAAACCAACCACATCATCCTGGTCACCGACAAGAAAATTCACGGGGTGGAATTAACTACAATGGGTTAAAAAGTAGACTCTCGGGAGCAATAACAAGTTAAAATAGCAAGCCCCATAATGTTTGTATATATTGCTGAACTTCTACCTTGTCTGCTCTGCAAACAGAACACCAACAAAACCGTCACCTTCCTTAAAAAACTATTTTTCAAAAATACTAAATCTAAAAAATGTATTGACTTTTATTAAGATTTGAAATAATTTTAATTGCGAGAGGAAAAATATAGATGATGAAAGCATGTGCCTGCTCTGTATAATTGAGAATATTTTTATTTTTACTTAGTAATTTAAAGAGATGTAAA
The DNA here is from genome assembly GCA_036172795.1 of Pelodytes ibericus. Lineage (NCBI taxonomy): Eukaryota > Metazoa > Chordata > Amphibia > Anura > Pelodytidae > Pelodytes > Pelodytes ibericus. The sequence continues at coordinate 1,106,103 of CM069868.1, forward strand.
AAATAAACTATAATGATAAATGTGTTACTAAGTATGATTTTTTTTTTTTTTTTTTTCAGGCATTTCAACCAGATCTACAATGGAAAAACTGGTCTGTTGCATGCTGTTCATTGGCATGGCAGTGAGAGCTGAGATCTGTCCGAAGCGCTGTGCGTGCCAAAACTTATCTCCAAATCTTGCAACCCTTTGTGACAAAAAAGGGTTGTTATTTATCCCCCCTAACATCAACAGACGGACAGTAGAGCTACGTTTGGCTGATAATTTTGTGACCAGTATTAAGAGGAAAGATTTTGCAAACATGACGAGCTTAGTGGACCTAACACTGTCGAGAAACACTATCAGTTACATTACGCCCCATGCGTTTGCAGATCTGCGCAATCTGAGAGCTTTGCATTTGAACAGCAATCGATTAACAAAAGTGGCAAATGAAATGTTCAGTGGACTTTTAAATCTCCACCACTTGATTCTCAACAACAACCAGCTCACATTAATTTCATCAACAGCATTTGATGATGTTTTAGCTTTAGAGGAACTTGACCTGTCATACAATAATCTTGAAACGATACCCTGGGATGCCGTGGAAAAAATGGTGAGCCTGCATACGTTCAGCTTGGATCACAACATGATTGAGCACATCCCAAAGGGAACTTTCTCTCATCTTCACAAGCTGAACAGATTAGATGTAACATCAAATAAACTGCAAAAGTTACCCCCTGACCCTCTCTTCCAGAGAGCACAGGTGTTAGTAACCTCAGGGATAACCCCCTCTGCATTTGCATTAAGTTTTGGTGGGAACCCTTTACATTGCAATTGTGAATTATTATGGCTGAGGCGTCTTTCAAGAGATGATGATTTGGAGACATGTGCTTCACCTCCCCTTTTATCTGGGCGCTACTTTTGGTCCATCACGGAAGAAGAGTTCCTTTGTGAGCCGCCACTAATCACTAGATATACACAAGAGTTGAGTGTACTTGAAGGCCAAAGAGCAATTTTAAGATGCAGAGCCCTTGGAGACCCAGAGCCCGCTATCCATTGGATATCACCGGAAGGGAAACTAATTTCCAACGGAACTAGAATTCTGGTCTACGACAATGGAACTCTAGACATTCATATAACTACCGTTAAGGATACGGGTTCTTTTGCGTGCATTGCTTCCAATCCTGCAGGTGAAACGACAAAGACAACAGTCCTTCACATCATCAAACTTCCTCACCTGGTTAACAGTACAAACAACATTCACCAGCCAGGTCCAGGGTCTTCAGATATTTCCACCTCTACTAAATCTGGTTCTAATGCAAGTAGCAGCAACGGGGATACGAAAATCAGTCAAGACAAGAAAGTCGTAGTGGCTGAGGCAACATCTTCTACTGCTCTTATTAAATTTAACTTTCAAAGGAA
>CM069868.1:1112500-1220000 GCA_036172795.1 Pelodytes ibericus
ATTTTTTTAATTTTTGGCCAGATCAGGCAGTATTGCTTAGAGCCCTATGTGTCCATTTCTTCATTATAAACAGAGCAATACTGCAATGCAAAACTTAATTTCAGCAAACTTTATAATGTTCAGTTGGAAACTTTAGGAGCATGATAGATGCTATATCTGGTCTTTTTCATGCCAGAGTCTAAAGCTGCAAGGGAGGTGTTGTATGTGTTAAGTGGATTTATTTAGAAGTCAAGTAATGTAACAGTAACACCTTTTAAAACCAATCTGTTATAGCCGATGTTTGCAAGAGGAAGTCTTATCTGTAGTTCTGCACAGCCAAGCGATTTAATTAAAGTTATCCTGTAGTTATAAGGTTCTGCGGTATCAAGACTTTTTAGCTTTGAAATGCGCGGAAATTCCATTTTACCATTCCAATTTATCTCTGTTGTGTAAAGAGTTTCTTATAGTGAAGCCTGATATTTGTAATATCTTACCCAACCTTTTCTGTGTCTTCCCAGAATGATACCACCAACGAGCAAGACATTCCGTGTTAATAACCTGGCTTCGGGGACCGTGTATGACTTGTGTGTCCTGGCCATTTATGATGATGGCATCACATCCCTCACTGCAACCAGGGTGGTGGGATGTATCCAGTTTACAACAGAACAAGATTACGTCCGCTGTCATTTTATGCAGTCACAATTTTTGGGTGGTACCATGATCATAATAATAGGCGGAATTATTGTTGCATCTGTATTGGTTTTTATAATTATCCTTATGATCCGATATAAGGTTTGCAATGGCAGTGGACACCATAAGGCAACTAAAGTCAGCAACGTTTATTCCCAAACGAATGGATCACAGAACCAAGGCTGCAGTGCATCCATGCCGCCATCTGCCTCAAAGCAGGTAGTAGGTCATGAGGAAAGCACTCAGTGTTGCAAAGCCACCTGTGATAGTGGGGCACAGTCCTCTGACACTTGTTCAAGCCAAGATGCCCCAACTACTACCTCTGCCTTGCCTCACGGTTGGACTTCAAGTAACATAGCATCACTTAAGCAGAAGAGAAAAACTGCTGTAAAACCCATGGAGTCACAAATGGATACAGTTTTAAATATGGAGTCCCAAAATACCAATAGAAATAATTCAACTGCCCTACGATTATCTAGTCGTCCGACTGGCTCTGGCAAGGACAGTCCAGCACATAAAAGAGCACAATCAAGACCAAGTAAGTTTCTGACATTACCTGCAGAGACATCAAGAGCAAAGCGAAGGTACTCTTTGAATGGGGAGGTGATGGAATATCACTGTTATATAAACTCTCACAATACAGGTGGATTATGGTCCAAAAGGAGTATGTCGATGAATGGCATACTCATTCAATCAGACAACTCTGATATGGACAGCGGTAAAGCAACTTTTTCAAGTTCTGAGTGGATATTGGAAAGCACTGTGTGACAAACTCCTTTACTTAAAAAAACAAAACAAATTTAAAAAAGGGAAATATTGGATAACTAAGAGCACCGTCCTAGGTTACCGAAACAATCAACAAAATAATGGAAATCCTGTCTTGTTTTCATCCATGGCTTCTACAAAAAGGGTGCTGTATGAGCAATCTACAGCACATTTTGGTTTGCATTTGAATGGTGTTAAAAAAATCTAAAAACAAAAGGTTTTAAAAATATATATAAGTAAATATATATATATATATATATATATATATATATATATATATATATATATAAAATAGCACCAGTGCCTTCCCTTCCTATAGGACTGGCTCTATGGTTCTGCATCAGCAGAAATATGAGACTGTATTCACAAACAAAGCCTTTCATATGGGAAAGATGGTTCCAGCTAACCACAAAAAAGAAGGAAAAAAAAAACAATTATGGAAGAATTAGTAACTATTTTTTAAATAACCAGACTGTATTTATTTTTGAGTGACAATGGTGTTTGCCTTTATTTTTAGGCATATGCTGTACAGAACAACAACTTATGTGTTGTTATGTTGTGTAAAATAAAATATTCAATATCTATACCAAGACGTTGATTAAATAATTACTCACACAAGTATCTTAATTATTTGACCTCCTCACATCTCGCTGCTCAAAACATGACTTCAAAATGATATTTAAATTCTATGCAGAGGTCTGTGTACTCTATTCGCTAAGAGTTTGGAACTACAGGGGAAATGTATTTATTAATTTACGAAAAATGGTAAAAAAAAATTTAAAGTTTAATTTTGGATTCATAATACTTTCTAAGGAAAGCAAGGTCTAAGCTCCGAAATGTATTTTATCCTGTGGATATGTGCTACTATTACAGAGTGGATTGGGATATTATTGCTTGAAGTGCTTGACATGTTTAGCAATTACATCAGTTTTAAAACATTCACTGTACACAGCGTCCATATAGCTTTAAAAAAAATCAAACTGATGAAGTGATATATATTTGTATTTTATTTTTCCATCTGGTATACAGACACATTACAGTAATTATTATATTTAAGTACCGTGCAACATTCCCCCCCTCCCCCGGTGAATCGGGATGCCGGGGGATGCTGGGGGGCGGAGTCTGGGGAGGTGAGTGACAGCTCTATCACGCATGCGAGGTAGTGCTGTTACTCAAACTGACAGCGCATGCCTGGAAGCGCTTGTCAGTGTCCTGTGATGGCTTCAGACTCTGGCATCTGAGCCAGGATCATTGCTGCTCATGCCCACAGTGCTGCTCATTAGAATTGAGCATTATCTGCTGTCTGGGACCCAAAAGAATGTAATCAGGACTGCGGAATTGCAGTCCTGAGTCCCTCTGTCTCACCGAGCTCTACCACTGTCCAGAAAAGCAGGACAGAGGTAGAGCTTAGAGAGACAGACCTCCCAAATCGAAAAGCAGGACAGTTGTGTTGCATGTATTATTATACATATTTTTATTATTTTATACTGGCCTATCTTTCCAACTCTGAAACCTACATTTCCCATACTCCTCTGCCACCCTCTTAGCTAAAAGAGCATTATGGGAGATGTACTTCATTAGCAGATAGAGGGCCGCAGGTTGCCTGCCCCCGATTTAGAGAAGTCACTATAACCAACTGGATGTCTTGCAATACCAGATAGCATGCAAGAAAGGTTTTATCATGTAAATTAAATAAAAAGAAACAGCTCTGCTTCATATTTTCCTTAACTTGTCCTTTAACCTTAAAATTATATATAAAGTATAACTGACATGCTACTTTTGCTGTAAGACAATAGTCCTGCCAGTCATCTGCTGCTCCTCCTCCTTGTATTACATCACAGCATCCCATGCATTGGAAATAGCTCAACACAGCAGAAAGAGGCTGATTGCACAGTAATGGCAAGTATGAGGATGCCCATTCCAGTCCACTGTCTATGCACTCTGCGTCATGTGTGTCAGAGCAGGGTATAACTGACTTTCAGGATTTTGACCAAACTATTTTCAATATAAAAATACTGAAAAACCTTAATTACCTTAAAGTAAGTTTATGTAACAAATATCAAAAATTTGTATGCATAATAAAGATTTTGTGTAGATTGACCTGTTCCTCTAAATTTATAAAAAACTCGGAAAGATGTCTTCATTGAGAGAAGAGTGAGATAACACAATCATATTAAAACACATTTTGTCTGTCTTCTGCTGACAGCACACTCATCAAAAAGCTAACAGCACTGACACATGGGCTCACACTCTCTGCCAATTCAGCAAAATCACTGACTATTAAAATGGAAAAATATATTGCAACAGTCAACGACAACTATATGTTGAAGTTACCAACCATTAAAATTCTTCCTGTCACCTGAAAAATAATTTATCTGTATCACAAGAGCCTTCTACATTAAGAAGGTTCAGCAGTTTCTTTCACGATACTTATAATAGTTTCCACCTATCTACTTGTACAACATATTAATGCTGCAGGCATGGTGGGACATTTTTCTAAACCAGTGCTTCTCAAACCTGTGCTCAAGATCCCCCAATGTTCCAGGATTTAGAGATTACCCAGCAGTCTTTTAAAAATAATATGTATTACACCTTGCATGGTTCCTAAATCATTGAGGATTTAACCATACCGGCTGTTATACATATTCTCATTTAAACACAATTAAGTGATCTCTAAATCCTTGACGGTTGGGGACAGTCTTGAGCACAGGTTTGAGAAGAACTGGTCTAAACCATTGTTTCAGATTTTTGACAAAAAGGCAGAGCCCAGAGAGGGGACTTGGAGTCAAATGTACAGAACTAGTTTAATATAACCTGGCATGGATTTACTACCAGGCATTGTTCCCATCGGTAACTGAAACAGTGACATCCAGTTCAGGCAAAGGAATGGTTCACTCATCCCTGGCAGGATCATAAAATCAGACTTGAAAGATGGAAATACAGGTGAAATAGGAATCGACTTGCTGGATGACAATGCTAGGCTCTGGAAAGGAATACATGACTGATCAGTAGATATCATGTGACTATTATATGATGTTTATTTTGCAAATTAATAATGGTACAAAAATAGTGTGGCAAGTCCTAAAGACTAACCTTGGGTAAAACAAACTAAATAAGGAGACACAAAAATAAACCAAAACTTGCTTACTTCAATGAACTTGCTTATATTCAGTGAACACACAGTGGGATAAACAGCAACAGGACAAACAAGGGTATAAACAAGTAAGGGAGGTAACTAAAACAAGGCATGGATGAGGGTAACAAACACAAACAAACCATGAAACAGAGGGAGAAGTCATGTGCTACGCTGAAATGTGACATGATTTGTTTAAATGACATTACAGGTTTAGTAAGGGAGAAAGATACAACAGGAGACTTCCTTCTGTGAGGCTCTGTTTATGTACATGTGCTTTGCTACTGGTCTGTTAGACTAGCAGTCTTTCTCAATGAGCTTAATTTGCAAGTACATGGTTGTCAAATTGCCATATGGGGGTCATTATCATCTTATACTGACCACCTCCACTAACACAGGTCCCAGAAGTGCAGTCTCTGTCATGATAACATGACAGAAGAATCATTTTGTGATTAATTCGCCAAGACATGGGAAATGCATCTATTTTATGTGTTACCATCACCCTCTCCTTAATGGTCACTATACGATATTTCAATATATCGGGGGCAATGGACTGTCCGACCCTCTGTAGAAATAAAAAAAACTGAACTGAGGGTATTATGAAGTATTTAGCACATGAAGTCATATTACTTCAGTCAAGATCTGTCGGGCAGACAAACACAATATGGATTTATATAATTGTACACATGTAATCTATGATTCCTTTATAATATAGTAGTAATTCTGGCCTATTAATGTGTCACTTTTATTTATTAAAATTGATGATGACTATATGTGTAATGAGCCAAAACAATGCACACCAATTGTGTGACCTTGTTTATTAATAAGATGACATTTTTGCAACAATTATAATGCTGAACAATGACAGAATATCTTTATTTAGTTTATATGTGGGGAGTTGTTTTTGTTACCAGTCTAACAGTTAAATAATTTTACAAGACGTTTTGAAACAAATATGCATATCATCCTCTTATTGTGAATAATGGTGTTTTATTTAGTTTTTAACACTGTTATTTTCCCTACATTCATTGTTCATTTGTTTGTTTGCGGACATTTATATGCGTGTTTTTAATAAACAGTAGCTGAGGATCTCACGTAACCAATAACAGAATAATAGGCAATTAAACATATTATCTGGGGAGAATAAGACACACAATGTAAATTTGATGATAAAATGCTGATCGGATGGATAATAAAATATGGGAATGAATGCCTTACGGACCAATGCAAAGGCCGTGTTCCATGTTGGTGACACTATTGACTAAAACCCCCTGCTATTAATGTCGATGCAGATTTCAGTTTCGACACTAGGAATCACAGATCCTAAGCACTGATTCTCTTAGAGAATAAAATAAGACCAGACGTGAATCGGGAGCACGGACTACCTGAGTACGCTGCAAGCATTCTATTGTACAGGTAAGTGAAAGGAAAGGTTAGACTCAAGATGTAGAATGCCCATGGTGCCAAGAAAGATGGGAAGTTCAGTTTGGTTCTGAAATTGGTTCTAAAACTGGTAATTTTCATTAAAAAACAAAACAATGCTGAACGTACTTTAAGCAATTGCCATTTCTTAAAGCGTCCAGAGAGATTGGAGAAAATAATATTGGTTCAGTGGCTGGGACTCCTGGGAGCTGCCATTTTCATGGGTTGCCTGTTTGGAGTTATTCCTTGTCTTCTTTGAATATAATATTTGTTCACTTGCAAACTCAATATAAGGATGCGTGTTGGGAGAGAAACCAGATATAATGAAGTAAAGATGATTAAGTATTGTTATCTGGTCCCATAAAGGAAAGGTCTGTGTTTGTTTTCTTCCTGTGCTCTATGAAGGTGATGGGTTTTGATCAGATTCACTAGTGTGAGCTCATAAAATTGTCTTAACCCCTCTTGACATCTAAGGTGATTTTATTCTCCAGGTGACTTTGTGTTCCTGGACCACTTATTGACTAGCCTGAGAGCTGTTGATGGTCAAGTAGTGATGCATAGAAAATTAGTAGAATAGTTGTGTAACAAGTGAAGGTCCACACATAGCTGGTTGATGGTAGTTGTACCATGTATTAATAAATCAATACAAATATTAATAGAAGTTAGGTTTTATGGGAAAAAATATGTTTAGCTACTTTATGTTTTGAGACTTAAAAAACTCAATTGTTGATAGGCTATTAATGCCCTGATTTTTGTAGTTGACTTGTCAGTTCCCCTCAGCCGCATGCCTCAGGCACCATATACTATGGGGAACCCACTGATTAACTCACCCACTAAAAAAGACCCAACACAAATGGCCACATCCTCTTAGCATGGAGGTAGGACTGAACAAATACTTCCTCAGGATCCAGCCCACGAGGGGACCTTGCACTAATGCCCATTGGATAGTGCACCTATCTTAGCCCTCTGTGTGAGGACTGCCTCGTGATCTACAGCCAATTCTCTCGTGACCCCATGCCCTGCAAAAAGAACATATAGTTGATGAAAAAAAGGAGAGGGGGGAATCAGCTCAGGTATAATGTTGGAAAGAGATATAACCATGAGGTGACCCTGCTTAAGTACCTATTTAGCCCTCACCTCTCGGGAGATTGGTAATTGTCCTCACAACCTAACACTCAGGAGGAGACTATTAAATGTTGCAAATAATCTGTAAAACGCCCTACTCTGATCACTCAATAGGTATACCCCATGATTTGAGCCTACTCATGGACATCTTCCTGTTATTTCTTCAATCCAGGGCTGCACTATTTTATTAAAAGAAAACTACTGAACCAATCTAAAAAAATCCTCAACACCAGGAAAACAGTTATACAATTGTATATAATGGTGTTGTTTAAAACTGAAGGCACAGTTCATCACAAGGGTCACAGGAAGCATTACCAAATTATTCTACAAAACTACATATATGTGCTATGATGTGCATGTGATACTATTCATATTCAGTTGAAGGAAACAGTAATTGTTTAACTTTATTTTACATTAATGCTAGCAATTATTTAATACATTCAAATAAAATAAAATGCATTTTAGCTTTTTCTCTCTGTATAAATTATCAAGTTAATTTGCTCTTACTCTATGTGGCTTCCATGGTCATTCATTTTCACACATAGTTAGCTATTTTAATTCCAATTTGAAAACTCTTCTCTACCTTACTACAATCCATGCTAATAGCTGCTGTACTAATTCCCATGGTTAGCACTTCATCGTAAATCGATCGTACATTCAGTCCATCACACCGCAGAGGTGACACCAACATTTGCTATTGATGGACAGTTACTGGAAATTGTGATGAAACCTTCATGAACTTTGCCACAGACACATTGCCAATTCCTCACCCTCCTTGGAACGTCTGACTTGAATTCCTCTTTTTTTTTTTTTCAAATCAAATTCATCTATTTAGTTAAGGTTCAATGTGATGATTTAAAAAAAAAAAAAAAGTTTTATTACAGTTTTATAACCGTACACAATTATTTTGTGTTACATAATGGATTTTTATATGTTAATACACTTACTTAATATATTCACATTTATTTTAATGCTTATTATGCTGGTTCTCACACATAGTATATGTGTTTGTTCTTTTCAACACAGTGAATTGTTTGTAAAATATGTTTTTCCTTTCAATAACAGAGAACATATAACTAAGATAATGTGAATTATTTGTAACAGTGACAGATTATATTCTAGAATTGTGGATTGAGATCTGTTGAGTGAAGAACAACTTGTCTGGAGGAACCGGAAGATTCAGATCTGTGTGTTCATTACTGTAGGGTCTAACCTTGGGTTTTTCACCTTGTGTGTCTTTTTAAAAAAAAAAATGTATTTCTGCATAATATATTTATATGCTATACAGATAAGGGACTGCATTACAAATCTGTATATAGTTCTATATTATTCTGGATTTTTCGTTAAGTCTTTTTTGCTCTTTAGTTTTGTACTTGTATACCAATCATCAAAATATTGCACAGAATATGAAAACTGAGACAAAACCAGACGCGAGTCTTTGATTACTCTAATGCGAAACGCTCGAGACGGTTTATTCTCCCTATCAATGTTTTTATGGAAGAAATAAAGTTTTGTATTTTTTATAGACCTCCATGTCTGAACAGGTTATTAGTATAGGAGACAAGGTGCACTAATTTGGACGACCTCCAAAACAAGGGTTAAAGTGTAACAGGAAAAATGGAAAAATGGAGAGGCAGGCGTGTAAAAAAGGTTTCATCTACATGTAATACACAAGAAGTGAAATGTTCACATTTAAAAATATTTGCTCTGTTACGGTAAATGTTCACAGCCAGATTTCCGGAATGCAGACCAATTTCCAGGTGATCATGATGAGGGTGGACACGTCACATTTTGCCCAATCAGACTTTATCAGGTACATATCGACTCATCCTTCATTTTGCTTCCATACTGTCCCGTTTGTGGCAAACTATTGAACTCCTTCTACTTGAACTTTCACCCACAAATCGATTTAACCTGCACCTTGAGGTCAACTATGATACAAAGTAGGTCTGTTTAACTCATTAGATAAATTTCACATATTCAATTAGTTTTGCAGCTATTTCTTGATTTAACATATATATTAATTGATACTCGAACAGTGATGACCTGATGGTGTAATTGACAAATCATCAATAAGTGTAAATACAAAATAGTTAATGATGAAAAAAATACATTTTCCTTGGCTCCTCAAAGTGCAAGATTATCTTCAAATGGTGGACAAGGAATAATGAAATCGGAACCATATCTGGACTTAGAGGGCATAGTAAATTTATTTAAAATGAAAAAAAAATGTTGCAAATAAAAATCTGTTTTTATTAGCTAATCAGAAACTATTTTTTCCAAAAGCTTTACGCCACTCAGTGATTCTCCAAGGGTTACCATCACCATCAGTAGCCTCGAGTCAATGTGATGCTTCTACATAGCAATTTTATGTAGGTACACTGTGTGTAGAGACCAATTGTTGATGAGCTGCTTCCAAACATCACGGAAGCTTAAGCTCAGCAATCAGGAGCTTTCTCAACACATAACTTTTATTGACAGCTGCTGTGGATTTGTGCAAAGTTTTAGATTAACAATAATAAACCAGATCTATTTACCTTTATTTTTTTCTTAAGATCTCTGTTTTCATTTAGTTAATAATCTTACGATGCCTGTTGGAACAGAAGACCATATAACACAATGAAAGAAGCAACATCTGTTATCAATAACACAATGGGATATTTTCAATAAACATTGAACTATGGACAACTGACAAAATAATACAAAATAAAAAAACAAGCATTAATAGTGGAGTTGGACACTTTCTTAAACAGGCCTTTCTCTCCAATTCCCCAGCCAAGTTGTGCGCATCTTTCGATTGCTAGGTATGTATGTCTAATAACAATAGCCTACACTCTTAAAGATCTACAACTTATATTTTCACAGTGACATTATTACACCATGTTGTAGAACAAGATAATAATGTTGCTGAAATACTAGTATGATTGTATATGTATACCCCTTCCTTATACGTTTGTACCCATTGGTGATACAGGATTATATTTGTTGAAGACTTTGGCCTTTGTTCCTTGAACCAAAAGTTACTCCTTGTGTAGTTGGGACCACACAGGAGGTTGACAGCTGCTGTTCTGACACCCAACATCTCATATACTGCTTTTGAATGTAGAGACACTATAGATGAACCAGATGGAGGCAGTTGGGGTCTATCTGGATCACTCAATTTTCTGTAGTGACCTAAATCAATAGACCAGAGACTCCACTAGGGTAGCTGCTTTTGATAGTAGTTCCATTTTGGCCGATATGGCATGGGTGGCCACATCCATCTCGCATGGCGCATTTAAAATGCATTGGTGTTTTCTCGCTGTGTGCAGGAGGTGGTGGTGTTACTTACTTGCTATGTTCAGCAGGCGGTAGTGATGCAGCTGGTCTTGCCGATGGTCCCTCAGGGGATGTCCACCTTAACTGGAGCTTCTTGATAACGTTGTCCTGTAAATTAAAATAGAGAAGATCACACAAAATCACACATTTAACATGATCTCAAGAACCTGCCAATGGGATGTGGTCCAATACACCAGCATATTATAACTCCAATTCCCATAATAATAGCATTTTAAGGTTGTAAATTATTTAGTTTTTTTCCCTCGAAATCTAAAGAATGACATCCAATTAGAATGATCCAAATACATCACTCATTTCCCCCAAAAGAGGGATCATTTTCTCAAGGACTCTACAAAGGATCGCTATCTGATGGCTTTGTACTTTCACTCATTAGCATTATTTTGTAGAAATGGCTGCAGGGTTTGTCATCCACTGAAGCTTGTAGGATGATGAACACATCTTGGGTGACACACATCTGAATTATGACGCTTCAAGTCATCACAGTCGGAGCGACAACAGTGACTGTAAAGCTAGGGAATCGTGAGGATTCTAATTGCCTTAATGTTTGTTTGATGCTGCAAGTCAGATATGCTCAGGAAGATATTAGAGAAGATAACAGTGAGTGTGTTTATGAGTTCCTGTTGAGAATAATAGGATGTTATAGTAGCTCAAATTGCCTCACAGGCGTTGGGTCTGATGTATATATGGAATTTTTTTTTTTTTTTTTTAATTCTTTATTTTCCCAATTAATTCCAATGTTACAATTCATGTCTTATGTATAACCCGACTATTACACATATGAAATACTTATTAGTTACTCCATAATAGTACCATACACCACTGCATTAGATGCATTGATCTGTCATCATTTTTTTCTTTTATAAATGAGCACAGAGCAAAATCAGACAAACAAACAAAGAGAAAGACAAATAAAGAAGAAAGAGAAAGAGAGAAAAAAAATAGAAATAAAACAATTTAAAGAAATTAAAGTTTGGTTTAATTGAAAGATGGCATCAAGTGTAGGCATTTTATATAGAAATACTTTAAAGAATACAAATAAAGGACCTTATTGAGCCATCTTTACTCCATACAGCTCTACCAGGAGGCAGACATGTTGTTTACAATCTTTGGTCAGATCTTTGTTCATATGAACCAAGGTGAGTGAAGATCTGAACCAAGATTGGAACCAACTTGTCTACCGCCTGAGTGAGAAATATGGAATAAAGAAAGCTAAATAAAACATTTAATTTTTATTCTTTCATCAAAAAATCTTTATAAATATTCTACACTTGATACAATCTTTCAATTAAACATAAGTAAATTTTTTGCTACAATTCTCCTTTAAGAAGATCTCGGTGGTATATAGGGTGCTGAATAAGAAACCCATTGATAAAATACCACTTAATGCAAAAATGTGGAAAAGGAATCTGCATAATGCATTAACAATTGCAGTTGTAACATTTTTGATGTAATGGCACACTGTTCCAAGACTTACAAGAGTCAGCCTATAAACTTATGTCAAGGCGATACCGTACACCAGTGAACTTAAATAACATATTAGCCAAAGTTACAGATATGTGCTGGAGATACGGGGAGGAACGGGGTAGTTTTTTTGTATCTATGGTGGTCCTGAAAAAACTTGAGAGCTTTTGGAAAGGAGTACTCTAAACCATTATGAATTTTACAGGTAGTGATTTGACTTCACCAGAAGACGGCCTTTTACATCACACTAGAATGTCTAAACCTAAATATAAAAAGAGTTTAACTATGATTGTTATGGTTAGTGTAGTCACAAATGGGTATACAAAGCGATTCCAGAGTTCCAATTAAAAGGAGATATACACTAGAATCAACGTAATGGTTGGGGCTTATCTATTAGCACTATCTAGTTTCAGAGAGGATGTGGAGACAATCACATGGCATCGTTTTTAACTCAGTATCCACATGCACAATCTTAGATGAATAATATTAGCTGAATCATTTAGCGGAAATAATAAAAAAGCTGATGTGAGTGATTGGGCTTTATGTTTTCTACACACCAACTGCTCAAGTAGCATGTTCTTATCTCTTTCTTTCAATTCCTGCTATCCACATTTCCCAATTCTGACGTCCCATCGTAATCCAATTTAAAACATAAGCCCTGTTTTTAGTCGAAATAAGAAATGATTTCTGATTAATATCCACGTTGGCAATGTAGTTGATTTCCATAATCTAGGTATCAGCTGTTTTGCTGTGAATAATAATCTGCCGTATGATGATAGTTAATTTCTGCATGTCGATAAACATGAACTCAATAATTTGAACATTTTAAAATGTGTTTTGGTTATGTTTAATCAATGGACTGCCCCATATACTGCTCATATACCCAATCTTCTTTTTTAATTTATTTTGATGGATCTCTCTGTCATCTAGCCGTACTGGTAAACAGCCACAGAGCCATTTAGCCTCAACATCTCCAGACATCAAGATGATGAGTTTCTATTATTTCTTACAAATGTATTTAGTTTTTGTTTTCTTTTAAGATCTTTAATAAGGTATCCCTTTATTCTGAAATATGAGAACAACTTCTTGGTATGTCTGTTTCCTTGTTTGGCTGTCAGATGAGGGCACTTTGAGTGGTCGCCCTGTGCTCTTAAATAACTGTTGCCCAACTCTAATATTTAGCCTCCTCTTTCTTTTAAAATCATTCTAGAACTGTCTTTAGTCATTTGAACATTTTTTAGATCCAATGTCCAAGTAATTACAATGAAAAAAAATCACAGCAATTCTATATGAGATATTTTGATCTCATTTTACCAATCAATGATTTTCGTTCTTTGAATAACTTTAAACTGTGTAGCCTGTAATATTTGTTTAGATGTTGATTTTCAATTATAGCTTCAAGTCCAAACTACATAATATATATTTGTCACTCTTTTTTCTCTCCTTCTCTCTTCATCCTCTCAGGAAATTATCTTATATGTGGAGGACTTATGTCCATTTTTTGTCCTCGACCCATGTCTGAAGTTTTTTTGGAGTTTCAAAGGATTGTCTCTTCTCTTACTATAGTAAATGTATTTCTTGCCAGGAAATACCCAGACACACTTTATATCTTGCTTTATTAGAATGCTTGCCTGACTTCAAATAATCTTCTTCTGGTCCATGTATCAGAAAAAAAGGGTGTATTTGTTCAAAAGGAGAGCCTCTCATTATGAGGCTCTAGTGATTAGAGATTTGTATTGTAAAATCTGGCAGATAACCATGTCTCTTGGAATTGAGACATTAAAAGTCAGTGGTACCACTCTGCTGTGGCATCCAGGGCTGTCACCAGGAATTTCAGGGTCCTTTACTGAACACATTTTCTGGGCCCCTCCACCCGACAATATCTCCATGTTATCCCGGTCTAGTATAATATGGAGGGTGGTTGGGAGCAGTTGGTCAATATGCCAGTAATATTTTGCCACTCAATATGCCAGTAATATTTTGCCACTCCGTATGCCAGTATTTTGCCATTCAATATGCCATTCTTTTGCCATTTAATATGACATTATTTTGCATTTACTATTCCAGTATTTTGCCCCTCAATATTCCATTCTTTTGCCATTTAATATGCCAATATTTTGCCATTCAATATGCTGTTCATTTGACATTTAATATGCCAGTATTTTAAACCTCAATATTCCATTATTTTGCCATTTAATATGCAGGTATTTTTCCCTTTAATATGCCATTCTTTTGCCGTTTAATATGCCAGTATTTTGCCCTTTAATATGCCAGCATTTTGCCCTCAATATGCTATTCTTTTGCCATGTAATATGCCAGTTTTTGCCCCTCAATATGCCACTATTTAGCCACTCAATATGACAGTAATTAGCAAAACAATCTGTCATTCTTTTTGCCACTCAATATGCCAGTGTTTTGCCACTCAATATGCCAGTGTTTAGCCACTCAATATGCTTATACTTTGCCCCTCAATATGCCAGTATGTTGCTCCTCAATATGCCAATATTTTGCCCCTCAACATGCCAATGTTTAGCCACTCTATATGCCAATGTGTATCCACTCAATATGCCATTTAATATGCCATATATTTAATATATCCTCCCCCTTCCCCAGTACTTACCTCCTTCCTGCTCTGTCGGTCCGCGGCTATGAGGGAACCGTTCTGCACTCCCCTCCAGCCTCATGGCTTCAATCAAGTTTGTTAAAGGGGAGCACTGAACTCTTTCCTCACAGCCGTGGACCGGATTTTTTTTTGCTGGTGTGACCTGGGCTCTTTTACTAAATTTTTCTTTTACTAAATATCACTTGAAAATAGAATTATTCCATATCAATCCCACATCATAAAAAAAGCAAACTATAAATAATACATATACATTCATAAAAACAGTAACACAAACTTATTATAGAAATTCAGTATTTCAATAGCAGAATCTCCCTGTAATCTCAGAAAGTGTCCCCACCATAAAATAAAAAAAAATTGTTTCTCTTTTACAGGCACCCGTTCTACTGAGGACTATTTTTTTCAGCTCTTCTACTTTCATTTTTGAGACTCTTGTGCTAACTGTATTTTGCTGCTATGGATTCAATTCTGACAGCTCTGACCCATGTCACTGACAGTTCTCCTACACTGACCTCATCCAATGAGCCATGCTCTGATAGAACAGCCCTGAACTTCACTTGTTCATTGACCCACCCTTCTCTCTGCAGACCTAGGTCATAGAAAACCCTTCAATGATGCTAAGTCATAGAAAGATAATTACTGGGGTCATTAAATTGGTATGAAAGATGTGATGTTACACGTCAACATAAAGTGAATCTGATTAACCTATAAGCATTTTATTTAAGGAATTTTACTGCTCAATATTTGAATTCTGTTATGATTGGGATGATTTGGGTGCAATTTAACATATTATTATGTATTAAACAAAACACATTGGACTGTTCAAAACTGTAAAAGCAAAATTTAGAAAGTTTTTAGAAATGTTTTTAGTGGTAGTGGATACAGGGTGTGTTTGTTTTAATTGTGCTATTGGTGCTGATATCAATTGAGAAAGGTCATGAAATTAGGCTCTCTAAGTTGTGATTGGGCCTCACTCTCTCATAATGGTGTTGTCTAGTGGGTCAATTCACTAAAATTCGAGAATAGCCGAAGTCAAGTTCGGCACTTGAGTTTGTCTTAGTCTCAAAAAATAGCTTTAATCACCTCCCGTCACTTTCAGTGGGGAAAATTTGAACCTTTGTTTTTTTCTTAGTCAAACTCGAGTGCCGAATTTAATTTGGTCTCAAAACGAAAGTCGACCTCCAAATTCAAATTTTAGTGAATATACCAATATTATTAAGCTGTTGTCAGCGAAACGAGTGAGACTGTGTTCTCGCCATGTATGATATTACTAAGATGAAATAAAACATATACCTTTTTATACTTGGACCTCCCTTGGATGTTTGAAAACTGTTGATTGGTGTCCAGAGTATGCTATTTATCAGCTCAAATGTATCTATTTACTACTGGTAACTGTCACAGGCTCAATGAATGAACCCAGAGACAAAAGTAGAGACTACACTGAACTGTTTTGGCTGTGAGACAGGCTGTGGTCTTGATATCACAGGAAAGGTCAGAGCCAGAGACTATCTGACATTTGATTCTCAGAACTATCATGTAGTATTCTGGAATGAATATGCAAGAATCAAAGTTCCGTCATTGAAATAAATAAAACACGCAATGGTAGAAAAAAAATATAATAGAGATAATGGACATTCAGATTTTC
This sequence comes from Pelodytes ibericus, assembly GCA_036172795.1. Lineage (NCBI taxonomy): Eukaryota > Metazoa > Chordata > Amphibia > Anura > Pelodytidae > Pelodytes > Pelodytes ibericus. The sequence continues at coordinate 1,128,680 of CM069868.1, forward strand.
TAATAGTTATACAAAATGCACTTGGGTTTAGAAAGTTGAATTATCTCCAAGCTGTGGCTAGAACCCTTAAACTAATCATATGTGGTGCACGATAAATATGGTATAAATGAAGGCTTAAAAGATTATGTTGATGAAAGCCGAAGAAGAAACATTAATTCTTCGAGTAGAAGAAGATCTATTACCACTCAGCAGGCTTTAAATATTTGGAAATGTTTATCCGCCAAACCTATATTGTACAATATCTGGGGATTAGTAAATTCCATCTTAATCTGTAACAAGCCAACCCTGGCTTGTTATGTGTTTAATGACGGCCATGGTATAATTGATGCCAAAGAATTTGTAATTAAATACTGCATGTAAACGTACAGTCATGCTGACAAGGTTCTGAATGTGTTTAAAAGGAAATTATAGAACCGAATATCCCATGAGTTGTTGGATGTCCACTATGTCGACACTTGTTATTATTTGTATAATTGCAACGTGCTTCTGATAGAGTCTGATAAAAAAAAAAAAAATCAGAATTCTTACTTAAAGTCCACCATCAACAATTGTGGAGCTGAACTCTATGATTGGGCAGAATCAAAATATTATACAGTGTTTACATTATTGGCAAGACTCTTTCTGATTTATTTTCCAGTCTCTGTCTGTCTAATTATATTTGTAACACTTTCTAAGCTCTGTCCAAAGCACTACATACATTGATGGTGCTATCTACATACATAATAATGTAATATAATGTAAACATGCATGCAGAATTTACAAAATAAATATATAGTATCCACTGTTTCTTTCTTTAATTCTGCTTATTAAACATTTTATTCCACACTCATCATTATGTCCAGTGGGTTTTATAATAATTCACTAAACCATTTCCTTGATATTCATCCTCATGTCCCGAGATCAGGAGATGTCTACTTTAAAAGCCCTAAATTGATTTACATAGAGGTTGATGGGTTTACAGCTCTGTAGCACCCTCCTTCCACGACCTTTCATACGCTCTAAGCATATTTAATAATACAGTGTGACTGGGGCTAAAGGCCTCCCTGCAGTCCATTCATTTATAGTCATTTACAGTCATTTGACTTCTGACTTATATTGTACAAGCCACAACCCTAATTTAAGTTCTGCTGCCTCCCCCGTAGCTATTTCCTGCCTTTTGCTGTGTCGACATTTACGGCTAATTTTGTATCATCAGCAAATGGAATAAGCTTTCCAGTTACAGTGGATTTAGCAGCAGTAATGCACAGTATTGAAAAGCACAGACCTCTGGGGAAACCATTAACGGCCTTCCTTTGCTTAGAGTTTTTTTTTAAACATAACTCTCTGCTTTTTTTCTATCCTTGCTATTTATCTCCTGTGCCATTAATCAATGGCGTTGATAGGACTTTTATGAACTTTCCTCAGAGATTAAGCCAAAAATCAAGTCTAACTATGTATTCTGTGCTCAGTCCGGCTCCCTTTATAGGCAGGTAATAAAAAGCATCGGAAAATTGCACACAAGCCCATGGATCTACTTCTCAGGGAAACTATAAATGCTCACATGTATGACATCATAACATTGTCCGCATTCCTTTAAAATCACCATGACTTGCTGTGGAAAACCATGTGTACATACAGTAGTGTGCCATAAGGGCAAGGTTGGCAACTAACTGGTATTTTATCAGCCAGCAGATGAAACAATAGGGCTTGGAGTCTATTTTAAGTCTATAGAGGCTACAGTATGGGGGTTATTAAAAAAAATAATGCCTAGGGTAACAATCCATTTTTTGCATGCAAAAACTATTGCTGTAGGAAAGAAAGATTACATGTCTTCTCAGTATAGTTGCCACCAAGCTGGTGTTTTATGGGCAAGCCAGTAACCAATTGCCTTGAAACCAATACTAAGTCTATTTAATTATTTAATGGGGGCTAGGGACATTTTGTCATCCCCTATCCCCAAGGGGGAGATACATATTGATAGGGCTAGCGACACCTGGCAATCCCTCAGTACCTGGGGGTTTCATTTTTTTATTAGTGGGGTCACGGGCTTTTGGCCAGGGGCCAAAATAATTTTTCATTTGGGACATGGGGCAGCCGCTGGTCTTGGTGTTATTTTAGAGGAGTCAGGGGCCACTTCAGCAGCCCAGGACACATAATTTGATTGGAGGGGGTGGGTGTACTGGAGTATCCTACGGAGCATTTGCTTTGTAAAATTTTTTACATTAAACGTTGTGTTCCCTACTACTAAAGAAAATAATACTTGGCCTGTTTTTCATTGTATGTGCATTGTTTGGTGTATTGAAACATCAGGCTTATCATCATGTCACATTAAATTTTAACACCTCAAGTGCCTAGTACTCTATTCTCTTTTATGACTATCCTTGTGGATGTTATTCTGGCCCATCCATGACTCAGGTATGGCTCATAAATTATATTTGTTTATCTATCTTTTGTGCCAACATCAATAATTATTAGTGTAAAATCAGACTTTAATAGACAAGTTAGAAAAATTGCCACATTTTAAGAATGATTCAACTTTTTATAACCCTTCCTAGGTGGGAGCAAGGTTTAAAAAACATGTTCCACTTTTCCAAAGTAAACCAGGTGGGCATCTTTTGCAGATACAAGTGGGCATCCTCTAAGCTCTGGCGCTCAACTGAAGCAGAGCACAACTGACACACTGAAGTCTCTAGTGCTGCTCAGGAATTCCGAGTGCAATCAGAAAAGGGGCACTAATTCCCTGGTTGTTTGCTGTTCCCTACTCTCCAAATTGTACCACTCTTGCTGAATTGCATCTGGATTCATAGTCACAATGGCCTGAGCTAATATTTCCACCATGGCATACTACTTAACAATGTATCCCCAGGCCCCCTTCATGTCTTTTCCTGCAAAGTTTGGTCTCTTCTATTGTTGGTTTCTTAGCCGCCCATATAAAATTATTAAACGTGGACTGAATCAGGTCTATTCAGGCGGGCGGTTCTGCATAGGGAATGATATCTAAAAATGTATGAATTTGGGCAGGACATAGGACCGTATTGCATTGATTCGACCCAGCCAAGAGATAAATAACGATCTCCATTTTCTGAACCTAGAGCCTGTCTCTCGGATCAGGGGCACCACGTTTATTTCCATCCATCTGGATGGGTCTAGGCTTATTTTTATCCCCAAGTATGTAAAGGAGTGCTCAACCCACTTAAATCCTTATCTACATATTTCCACCCTACATAAGTTACTCAGATTGACACCCATGACCTCCGGTTTAGTAACATTAAGCTTGTAATTGAATATTAAGCTGCAGATGCATAGTCTCTTTAAGTGAGGCCATAGGGTTTTTAAGAGTTATAAGGACGTCATCGGTGTAAAGCTTTATTTTCTGTCTACCCTCCTCTGTATCTCAGAGTTAGCTTGTATGTCTCTTGCTAAAGGTTCCAAAGTGCATTTTGTAAATTATAAAGGGTCCGGTATAAATCATTAAATGCCTGTCATATCTCTGTAGGGGACATAAGTATTCTACTTTTGTCCACTATTTTAGTGATTTTCTTGGCTGCCCTTTTTTTGTGGGCTAGACATAAGTTGGTCAGCTGTTTCCCTTATAATATAGTATATGTCTTAAAATGATTAATTTTACCCTTATAGTTAGCATAAAGAATTTGTATAATCAATTATTCTATACACTTGTGACTGTTTCAATCAAAGCATTTTTTAAAATGCAAATAATACTAATTATTGTTGTTTTTTTTTTACCATCACAAAGCAGTAAGAATCAGCAGCAACAACAAAAACATATCTTAAAAAATGTAAATGCCACACGGAATATGTCTCCTCATTACCCCGTCTGTGGATATCAAGATGAAATGTGACAGCTGTTTATGAAATATTTACATTTGTTTCAAATATTTAATAGAAAGGCTTCAAGTCTCTGGGATGTATTTTGTAGACGTACACCCAATATGAATTCATTGCCGCTCCCAGCGCTATAGTTGTTTATCATTATTGCAAGTCGCTGTAAAAATCGTATTCTGCATGTCATAATTTATACGGCGAGAATGAATCATATGTCTGAGCCTAGAAATGTGCTGGGGAAGCAGTTTGCAAGTTAATGGTTCCGTTTGTAAAGTGGCATACTGGGATTCCTTCACTTTATTGTGGATTGAAACAATTAAGTCATGTCAGTGGCAAAATAAGTAAATCTTTGTGATGTGTCAAGGGATCCGTCTTAGGATGGTCACGGACATTTTCACAATTATATCAAGTTCGGTCTCCTAACCACCAGCAAACTAAGCCATTTTCCAGGCACTGAATAGTAAAATAGTTTATATTGTCTAAATCACTGCACCTGATTTTATCATAATAAATAAATGAGGCCTTGTTTGTTTTTATATGCTGAGGGGAACTTTATTTCAGCCTTGTAAATTAATATTTACACTGGTTACATCCTGCAGCCGTTCAGACTGTAATCGAAGAGGCGGTCATTTCTGCACCTGATTATCGTGGACTGTGGGTGTATATCGAGACGGAAGCAGAACTGGATTTTCCAATAAGCAGACTGGACACTTATGTAGCGCTAATTTTTTTAGTGGTGATGTTTGCATTAAACTGGTTTAGGTGCAAACATGTGTTTAAGGTGGATATGTACTGGACACAGGTAGACTAGACACTTGTGTGATGTTTACGTTATGGTGATGTTTACATTAATAAGGGTTAGTTACAAGCATTGTTCCAAAAATGTTGCTCTTCAACTGCTCTACCTTACATCCCACTGGCCAGTCCTTCCTCCGTAACTGTGTGTGTGGGTCCTGCTTTCTCCTCTCCTTAGCAGGGTGACCGAGGTCTACCTGTATGCCTCCTCCATCTTCCTCTCTGACTATTTCCTCTCCCCTTTACCTCCTCTACTGGCTATGTCCTTTCCCCTACCTCCTTTCCACCTCCTGAATCCTCCTGACTACCAGCTCCTTCTCTTCTGACTACCACCTCCCTTATACCATATATATAGTCATAACTTTAAAAAAAACTCCCAGGGCTAACGGCACTCTGCAAATCTCAACATTAGATACAACAAATAGAATAAAAATGATGAAGCCGCAAGATAATGTCATAAATAGGGGGCATTTTTCTCTCAATGTATGCATTAGTAACACAATGTATAAATCATTTTCTATCATTTTTATTTCAACATTCACGGTATATACAAGATGCTGACACAAATTTGACACTAATGAACATATGATATTGTAATTATTGATATTATGTACTCAATTACAAGAGATTAACCTGTCCACACCTAGTGGAACTATACAATAACCCATTTCACCTGTATTGGTTATTTGTGTCTTTCGTTTTAATTGCATTGCACTTTTTGTTCTGTATATTGCATTTTATACTGAATTAATTTGGCACCTGATATTGATTAGGTGAAATTATGAATGAAGCTGGTATAGAATTATGTACGCCCCTTGTCACTGATGTATGAAACTCATTGATTAAGGTTCTGTTTGGTTACATGTTTTATTGATTAATATGTACACTCAGGAGGGCTGATCTTGTTAATAATGTGTTCATAGAGGCACTAGCACATTGACATAAAACTAGCTTGTGTGTAATTTATAGTTAGGTTTCAGGCTTGTTGAGCTTGTGGTTAGTGTGTTCATAGCATGGCTTGTTTAAGAGAAGACAGCTTTGTACTACAACATTTCCCGAGACTTGAATCTTTTAAATATACTACCACTAGTCAGCTGTAAAAGGTTTTCTTGCACCTGTACTTTTACAGATTAAAATATAAGTTTTGATGTGCCAGTACAATGTATAGTATATATAGTATATAGAAGCACAAATTGCATCAGTGTAACATATTTAGATGGCAGTCTGTTCGTGGATAAACCTCAAAAAAATATATATAAATACAATAAAAAATACAATAAACAGACATGTACAAAAGTCATTACATTGCAAATTCATAAGACTTTTTTATTTAGTACTTAGAATTCAATCATGTATTGGGGAAAAAAGAAGAAGAAAAAATATACTGATACCAAAGTACCTTAATTAGAAAGCACCCAGACTAAGTCGTAAAATACCCGATTAACATGTGCTTCGAATACCTTTGAATATTAACTATGTATATATGGAAGACCTTAATTAATATGGATATTAATGGATAATATACCAAGAATGTCTGTTTTGTAAATTTTTATATGCAGAAAAATGGACAGAAGTATGTGTCATTCATTCACCGACAAATTATTCAAAATGGCTTGGTTTGGTGTAACCACTAAGGTCCAGCTATTTAGCTGTCAGTGATACTGAGATATGATTATGTCTATGGGGTCTATTCACTAAAAAACAAGTTTGGAGTCCAAAATGAGAACTTCTAAAGCAGGCCTCCATCTCAACCTCGCAAAATACTATCCACTAAGATTAACTTCATCACCCAATCATTTCAATGTGGGAAGGAATATAAATGTTTTTTTCGGTGGAAATTATTGGTTTGCACGTAAAATAATGGTATTTGTATCTATATGTGCTCTTTTGACATAATTATAGAAAATTAATAAAATAATTTATGAGGAAAAAAATGGGAGGAAGCCTATGGGCATGTGTGTATTAGGGAGCCAGGAGCCTTTTGCCGAGTTCCCAGCCCCTATTATGATGGGGGGAGGGCAACTTGCCATGACCTTAAAATGTATAATGCCCTAGGGACATTTTGTAAGCCTGGCCTCTTCTAAAGAGAGTGGGAGGTTTTTGTATTTATTTAGTTTATTTTTTTATGGAGTAATAAAGCGGATGCAATCAATTTACCGCACCCATTAAATAGCACCCACTATGAAATAACTGCAACTCATTCCAGTGCAACTCATTCCAGTGCAATTCATTACATTTAGAAGGGGTGAGTTGCACAGGGTAATTTGGACATCAAAGTCCAACTCACCTGCAAAATCGCACTCCCTTTGTTTTTTAGTGAATAGCAATGTTTGGAGTTTGAGATGGCAGTGTGAGTTAGACTCTGTTGAGGGGAGTAAGATGGGATAGGGAGGTCACATTTATTTTTAGTGAATGGCGAGCTGAAGTTAGGAGGTAGAATGCTATTTTTTTCTCATTCAAATTCAACCTCGAGTGTTATTAATTTATTTTATTATATTTATTTCCTTTTACAGATATGGTTTTCCAGATTAAAATATCATGCAATATCATAGAATTAGTAAAGCCTTGAATATACATCTCATTTCCAAACGGGATCACAATACTAATGAATACGCAAATTGAGAGAGATAGAGTTATTTCCTCCTGTTATCATATCAAAAGTTTGTATGATGTGACACAGAAAATGAATCACTGCATCATTCTGATAGTATGGTAGTCACGGTAACAAGTTATAACGCTAGAGCAACAAAACTCACTGGTATTGCATAATAGGAAATGCCAGCTGTTCTTTATATTGTACACAAATGAAAAAACAATCTTACATTACTCATAGAAAATAATAGGATTAGATTTTTTTCTATTTGTAGATGTTTAATCAGCCACGAAACGTGTGTATATATTACGCTGACAATCAGTGCGAACAGTAACTGGCCAATAAGGAAACTTTATCATCCTTATAAGTACTAGACAATCCCCTCTACATGGTGCTAACAACTTTAGCTAATATCCTACTTGCTTCACTGTAATAACTGTTTTAAAGGTGCAGGTGATCAGAGATTGTATTTGTCTCCATGTTGCTTTTGATGGACTCCCTTTATAGACAAACAGCAACAATGCAAGTAAGAAAGTGAAAAAGCCCAAAATAACTCAAGATCTAAACTGGGTTAGGTTTGTAAATAGGTTAGGATTAAAATGATTGTTATGCTTAGTGCTGGGTTAGATTTAGGGTTAGGGTGATGATTACCACAGTGGTCAAAAGGTAGGAGAAGATGAACAGGAAACAAAAAAAGCCCTCTACTTTCAATTATTGCCCTATTACTTGCAGATAACAACACAAAGACATGAACTTGCAGATAACAACACAAAAACAATTCAGATTTTTTTTTTTTTACCATTTGTAAAAACCATATGTAACATGTGTGGGCATATTCAAGAAAGAAGAAAATGACAGCTAAACACAAACACAACAGAAATGTTAACAAGGCCATTGTCACGAACGGTACAACAATTTCAAAACAGTCCTGTCATTAAGGGGTTAAATCTTTGTTTTTTTTTATTAAAGTTTTATAATATCCAAGAACTTATTGTAATGAATGTAATACATTTGCAACAATCAGTTTTATATAAATACATATAGCCTGATACATTTTACATACGTTCTTGATAAGAAATAAATATATAGAACATTCATAAATTAATTCCACGTCAAATAATATTTACATTGAAATAATTATACAAACATTCATACTTTGTTTCACTATTTCATTCAAGTTAAGTTCCTATTTCCTCCTTTCCTTTATTTCATCTAGAAATTATTTCCCTTTTGATATGCCTTTCCGTCTTAAGTTCATCATAGAGAAGAAACAGGTAGAGGAGAAGATGGCATTATAAGGAATAAAAGAGAGCCCATCTGTAAACTGACATGTTATCACTGTTTCTCAACTTCAGTCAGATTGATATAAACATAGAATATCTCGGCAAATATGAACCATTTGGCCCATCTATTCTGCCTAATTTCTGAAATATGTTTATTAATCCCTGGTCCTATGTTATATCTAGCATGTAACCATGCTCAAAACCATATGGTTTCTTTCTTACTAGGTTCAACATTATTAAATTATTTTATAATGACAATCTTTAAACCTATTAAAAGACGTATGAGGCATCTATTAATTGCCTAAAAAATCCCTCAGTTTTATTCTAATATAATAACATTTATCAGTAATTGTTAATTTATATTTATCCTGCAGGTTTTCAAAATTTAATAAAGTATGGAAGGAAAACAGGTTTGAATAAATATGTTGGCCAAGGGAAACCCAATGCTTTATATTAATGTCTTCCGTTAGAGATTTCAGAGCAATTACTGGTGTAGAGGTGGTCAAGAAATGAGGTTCTGTATTCAGTTTTTAAACGTTAACTTAGATTTATTATGTCCAAAAGAACTGAATTGGATTTTTACTGTTTAACTGTTACCAGTTTTTTAATAGAATCAAAGTCCATTCAGTACAAATTACATGGATCTAAATTGTGTCTTTTCCCCTTTTAATATAAATACCATACCAAATCCCTCTCCCTCTTGGAGTCCTGTGCTGGAAAATACATAAACTATATATATATCTTTATAAAACATTGGCAGAACATTATTTTAGGCAAAATAAAGTCTTAACTATGTGTATTCTACCAAACCATGAAGTTTCATATCTTTCATTTAAATAAACCATTATAGTTAATATCTATAATTTTCTTAAAATCCCAAATAATCCTATTTCACAGGTGCCCTATCTTATTATTGTTCCAATCAAGGGAATACCTATCCTTAAGACATTTTTTAGTGATTCTGATTAAAGCAAGCATTAATAATTTGTCTCACAGAGGTTTCATTTATAATTTACATGATGTATCAATGGAACCAAAGGTTCAATAATTAAAGGATAAAGTGATGGGACCAGTGGGCATCCTTGTCTGGTACCATTATTTATATAGAAACATGGAGGAATCTGATATTTTGGCTTTTGTATTGTTGTATATCCTAATGTGTTAGGATGTTGCATTAATAAGACAGGTATTTGAATATCATGTATCAATGAGGAATCCCATTTAGTGAAAGAAGTCATATTTTCTTCTCTTCTAAGAATGCTTAAAGGAAAAAAGTAAACAACATGGAAGTGGTGTTGTCAAATCAACATCAATATATATGAAAAATACAGTTCCATGGGATACAGAACTTGAAAGCAACAGAGGGATCCATTAATCACAAAGGGGGCTATTCACTAAAAGGTGAGTTGCAGGTGAGATGAGATGAACATTTCATCTCATCAGCTTAGAAGTGCATAGATGGGAAACTCACTATGTGTGTCCCTGAATAATGTATAGTTAAATTGGTGAAATTAACTGTTCAGGTCACCTCAGACCCCAGAGAGTCAAGGTCTCACACTGTTCCCATTTACTGTGATACACTGTATCCAGCTATGATTCCAGGTTGGGGAAACAGGAGAGAGATCCTGTAATCAGGTGCCTGATATACTGCCAGATAGACTGCATCCACCAAGGTGGACACTGTGGCTGGATACAATGTATTGTAGTAAATTGGAACCATGTGTGCTGTTTGCATTTTGTGATTGCATGACCCTATTCTGCTTTTATGTTTTGTATCTGGTTTGGAATTGTGTTTTTCACATGTATTGGATACTATTTAAAATCACCGGTTAAAGAAGAATATTCAGCTCATTTTTTGTGCATATACTCTGGAGACACTTGGCTCCTTGTCAGTAGGCATTTTTTTTTAGCTTGTATTATGTCACATAATTTTTTTTTTTTACATTTCATGGATGCAATGATTTGGATTTGGAAGCTGCATTCCTTACCTTGTCCATGAAAACTAATATAGAAACATTTGGTTACACTTCGGACTCTTTTATATATTGTTTTCAGCCTTTTTAGCACAGCTTTTTTATGTCAAATGTTTGCTTACACGGTTGATAAATCTATTTCTATTGAGTATAATTTCTCCAAGGTCATCTCATTGCTGAACCAGAATAAAAAGGACATACAAAATCCTTTTCCTAACACAGATAGTTCACATATCAGCCACTTATAATCTTGTTGTACAAGAAATAGGTCAAAAGGATTAGATTGAAAACATTTGCAAACATAAAACTGACTGGATCATGGAGCTTAGAGACCTTTACGAATAGAGGCTTTGGTAATAAGCTTTTATTTATTTTAGTTTGTTAACTAACCAATATATATATATAAATCAAAACTTAATTTAGTGTATTCGTTGAGCACCTTTGAGCATTGACACTGTGCTTTTAATATTTATATATAAATCTGATCAGCCAAATGATCACCTGTCTTATGTTGTGCAGGTCCCCTATTGATGACAAAACAGCCCTGACCCGTCGAGGCATGGACTCCACTAGATCTCTGAAGGTGTGCTGGGGTATCTGGCACCAAGATGTTAGCAGCAGATCCTTTTAGTCCTGTAAGTTGCGAGGTGGGGTCTCCATGGATCAAACTTATTTGTCCAGCACATACCACAGATGCTCGATTGGATTGAGATCTGGGGAATTTGGAGGCCAAGTCAACACCTTGAACTCGTTCTTGTGTTCCTCAAACCATTCCTGAACCATTTTTGCTTTGTGGCAGTGAGCATTATCCTGTTGAAAGAGGCCAGTGCCATCAGGGAATACCATTTCTATGAAAAGGTGTACAGGGTCTGCAATAATGCTTAAGTAGGTGGTACATGTCAAAGTACATCCCCATGAAGGGCAGGACCCTTCAACTTGCCACCTGTCAGTGGTCATAATATTACGGCTGATCGATGTGTATATATATTAACAGCACAGTCTCAATGCTCAATGGTGCTTAATGAATAGATTAAGTTAAGCTATGCTTGACATGTGTCTCCTTGCTTGATTTAATGTGTGAATCATGTTCTGTTTTTTTGCAGACCGTGCGATCATGGATAGCTTAGATAAGGGTTGCTATTTCCTCCATAGAATTAACATTGGTCACAAGCCATCTTTTTAAAATACCAACTGGATGTCAACCTTCGCGTAGATGTTTAGTGAAGCTCATTAGCATTATTTTCATGATGTAAAAACATTTCATTCAAGTTTATTAATACACATATCTCTGTGAGGACTCACATTGTTGATTCTTCCCGAATGGTTACACCCACAAGTTTATTTAAAAGCAGTAACTCTCAGTTTATTTCTCCTTAAATTCATCTATAGCACACCTGGAGATCCACAGGCAGAGATATCATATAACATCAAAAATTATTATTATTATAATACTATTACAAAATAATACAAGCCCCATCACTTATGATATGGGCCATCACTTATGGAATGAAAGTTATTTGCTCTATTAATAAAATGTGGCCTTCTATCATTTGATCAGTCCACAGAATTAAAGGGACACTTGTATATAAATAAAGACGAATATAAAGTGTCCCTTTAATTCTGTGGACTGATCAAATGATAGAAGGCCACATTTTATTAATAGAGCAAATAAATTTCAATGGTGGTCCCTCTTCCTTCAACTACATCTATATTTACATATTTATATTCCTAAAAATAACTAGACTGGCTTCTCATTTGGGAGCCTACAAATATTTGTCAAAACCTGATGTATATAAATAAATATGTTCACAAACACACACACGCAGACAAACACATACACACACACAGATACACACACATACACATGCACACACACACGCACACAAACACATACACACACACAGATACACACACATACACATGCACACACATGCACACACACAAACACACACACACACATACACACAGACATACACACACACATACACACACGCATACACATACATACATACACACATATACACACAAACGCACACATACACACACAAACACACACACATACACACACACACATACACATACACACACACACACATACACACAGACATACACACACACATACACACACACATACACACACACACATACACACACAAACACACACACATACACACACACATACACACACGCACACAAACACATACACACACACAGATACACACACATACACATACACAAACATGCACACACACAAACACACACACACACACATATACACACACATACACACAGACATACACACACACACACAAACACACACACACACACATACACACACATACACACAGACATACACACACACATACACAAACGCATACACATACACACACACACATACATACACACATATACACACAAACACACACACACATACACACACAAACACACACACATACACCCACACACACATACACACACACACACACACACACACATACACACACACACACACACACACACACACACATACACACATATACACACAAACACACACACACATACACACACAAACACACACACATACACACACACATACACCCACACACACATACACACACATACACACACACACACACACACACATACACACATATACACACAAACACACACACACATACACACACAAACACACACACATACACACACACACACACATACATACACACATATACACACAAACACACACACACATACACACACAAACACACACACATACACACACACATACACCCACACACACATACACACACACACACACACACACACACACACACATACACACACACACACACTAGTTATGTGGATGGGAGAAATAAATTAATTCTACAGTTTTACTAAGCATTTACAATGATACTTGCTGAATATTGTAGGGGCCAAACGTGCCTTACCTCGGGTATAATAGACTAATCAATCATTTTCTAATGACCCCTTGTGCCTGCATTTGATAGCCTGTAGTGGAAATCTGCAGTAGCAGGCACTTTAGCTCTGCGGCGCTGGTGACATTACGGCTCTTAGCATTCATCATGATGTCTCCGCCATAGAAAATGTTTTTACACAGTTGGTCCACTTCCTCATGCACGACTGTCTGGGTGCTTTACAATTCATTACCTGGAAAACAGACTAAAAGCATTGGCCCAGTCCCAGACAATTTATATTCTGCTTTATTTTGGTATCGCCACATTCCTTTGCATTTCACTGTTTAAGAGTCTTAGTAACATTGGTTTCTAAAGCTCTGGGCTCTGACGTGTAGAAAAGCTAATAGTTTTGGTTAATAACCTGTCCGGCATAAGCTGCTTTATGTGCAAATATTTTCTCGTTCATTAAATGCACTTCTGTTAACCTATTATGTGACAGAGGCACAACATTTAATCATCTGTCAAAGGGTTATTATTTTGAGAGAGTTCCACCAATTTACGCTGTGCCAGACAAAGTTGGTCAATTGGTTAGTTCACCGCAGAATCGAAGTCTAAGGTGGCAAGGGTTTTGGATGAAAAAATAATGTGTGGGCAGATGGTGGAAAAAAAGATAAGGAACGGAAACTAATGCTTGGGATAAAAGAGGTGTATACAGTGAGAGCACAGCTCATTGATGTACTCAAAGATTTGACTGATAACAGTATAGCGGTACAAGTGTATAAATGGAATAGAAAGTGAAGGTTCTGCTATTTCAACATGCATTGTGTTGTAATATATAGTTTACTTGCAGTAACTCTGATTTGAATAACATTTGGTTTTTGAGGCATAACATTACTGTGTTCCCTGTCTGCGAATCATATAGGCATCATAGTTTAATATGGCAGTTGTTGTCAGTTTGGATTCCAGATTATGATACTGATCTGTGTTCTTTTTTTCTCATGTTTAAATGATTCCTGGGTCAGCCCAAGTTCACATTTTCTACCCAATAAATTGAAATAGTAAAGCATAACGCTATAGGAAGGAAGACAAGAATTTTTAGGACACGCACAAAAATATACTTTCCCATGGGCAGACTGGATTAGAGAATTCAATCTGATCGGACTCCACCATCTGTCTTTGCATTAAGTCAATAGGGTGGGGTGTTGGACAGTTATTGGTGACAGCGTGCTGACAGCACAGTCCCACATACTTATCAACCCTGAGAAAATAACCCTGTCTTACCCTAAAAGTACTCTCTTACTTAAACTAAACCTAATACTAACCCTAAACCCTAATCCCTAATACTAACCCTAATACTGACACCTGATCCCTAATACTAACCCTAATACTAACCCCAAACCCTGATGCCTAATACTAACTCTAATACTAACCCCTTATCCCTAATATTAACCCTTATACTAACCCCAAACCCTGATCCCTAATACTAACCCTAATACTAACCCCTGATCCCTAATATTAACCATTATGCTAACCCCAAACCCTGATCCCTAATACTAACCCCAAACCCTGATCCGTAATACTAACCCTAATACTAACCCCTGATACCTAATATTAACCATTATGCTAACCCCAAACCCTGATCCCTAATACTAACCCCAAACCCTGATCCCTAATACTAACCCTAATACTAACCCCAAACCCTGATGCCTAATACTAACCCCTGATCCCTAATACTAACCCTAATACTAACCCCAAACCCTGATGCCTAATACTAACCCTAATACTAACCCCTGATCCCTAATACTAACCCTAATACTAACCCCAAACCCTGATGCCTAATACTAACCCTTATACTAACGCCTGATCCCTAATATTAACCCTTATACTAACCCCAAACCCTGATCCCTAATACTAACCCCAAACCCTGATCCCTAATATTAACCCTAATACTAACCTTTAAACACTAATATTAACCCTAATACTAACCCTAAAAGTAACCCCTAAACCTAATACTCTAATACTTACCTTAACACTCTAATAATAACCAAGGGAACCCTAATACTATGCTTGTTTGATGGCACACCTGAGTGCGAAGAAGTGTCAGGTGCTCGAATTCCCACTATGAAGCAGCCTCTATGAAGTGGCCGTGAAGAACTGTCCCAGTCGGAATAGTGTGTACTTCTGGTCAGAACAGAGCAAAGTTCAAAAAGTAGAACAATCTCCAAGGAAACCAATGGAATGTTCTCGCTGGTTGTGCCATTTTTAAATGTTTTGTCCCTGATTTTTTGTTTTTTCATGAAATAGCCCTATTATTTGTAACTTTGCATACATTTGCGATAATGTGTTCTCTTCAATGACGAAACTTATCACGTATATCTATTTTTAAACTCAAACTTTTCTATGATACTCTTTGGTATTTAATGTCAACACATAAAATAAACCAGATCATTGGATAGAGCTCCATGTCCCCTAACAAGAGAAAAAAAGCAAACTTGGCATAACAAAGTCATTATTCTGAAGACATCCCCTTTCTGTAAGCGTAGAACCACAGCTATAATGTTTATATGAATTATTGTCTTGTAATAGTCATTCTGTTTTATATGCAGTATGCTTACTTAAAAAAAAAAAAAATAATAATAATTTTGATCAATGGCCTGGAAATGATTAATAGAAAATACCAGCCAGACAGCACTGTACCATAAAATGATGGCGATTTATTAGCCCATTTTCAAGTACTGCCTTCTTGTAACACAATGTAATTGCTATAAAAAAAAACCTCCGCAATTTACTTTTATTTGGAGTTTCTTGTAATATCTCCATAAATGTGTTGCACTGTTGACCTTTTGCATGTATTATATTGGATGTTGTTTATTAACATCTGACAGCTGTCGTGACCTCGAGCCTTTGGGAATTTAAGGGATCTTTATTTGACTATGTTGGATGATTACCTTGCAGACCTGTCTTTAATGATAATATATCCTGATTATATTGGTCAATATGCCACTAACATTCTACCAGAATCTTAGGAAAACTATGTTAAGTATTATGTCTATAGTCAAGTTACTGTTTCAATTTGTCAGATAACTATAATACTGTTAATGGCTGTATCTGCATATCAGTGTTCTACGTTACAATACTCCGAACAGCAGTATGAATATATCTAAGACAGGTATAGCAATAGTAAAGGTATAAATTGATAATAGTGTTGTGTAGTAAATAATCTATGAAAATATTAGGTCAGTAAATACTGGGATAAAGAAAAAAAAGAGAAATACATAAATACAAATACTCAAAAATAAACACAATATGTCAGGACAACAAATGTGTAAAAATAATTGAGATTTTTTTTTAAGGCCAAACTAGCCTGGCAAAGGTCTCCCATTCAGCTCGGCTACATTGGCCTAAATTTTTAATTTTCCATCTCAGTTCTATGCAATTACCTTTTTATTGACCTATTAGTTTCCTTCAATGGTGCTGTGTATAAAAGAAGTGTGATAAAATCACTAAGTAGGGAACTGTGGTGATCCAACAACTCAGTAGAAAAACATTGGAGATTTTTTTCCAAATCGGCTATTATTTCATGCTTTTTGCAGTTCATTTGTCAATTCACCACAGTTCATTATTTAATGAATCTACCACACTATGTTAATGCATTTATTGATTTGACTAAGCACGAACTTCAATCACACCTCACATCTGCTGGGATTTCTTCAAGTTAGGTAACAAAATGTACTCAGAGACACTGCCAAGGTTGACTGACTTTCCATTTATTACTTTTTTCATCTGCTGTCTTTCCACGTTTCCATCATTATTATTTTATTTTTTTTCACTGTTTGTGGAATTAAAGTAAAACATAATTACTCAAAGTTTACTTAACCACAACTCTTTCCACCCTTGAAATCCATCCAACAAGTCGTATATCATTATTTGACACTGTAGCATGGGGTTTTCCGCGTTGGATATTTCTCTCTGTGCAGCTGATAGTCCTGAAGGGAATTGCATTTGCATTTTAGTGACAAGCTTGATTCTCTCCATTGGAGCAAAGGAAAGAAAAACACAGGCCAGCCATCTGATTCTATATTAGCAGAGGTTGAAAACAACAGAAATGGATGAAGTATACACATACGTACATCGGGACAGAGGTAGAACAAAGGTCGAACTCCATCAGGATTCCCCAGTGTCCCGATTTGCTGGATGCAAGAGTTGGGAGCTAGGCATAAATGTGATCTATACATTATAAACGTCACTCAAAAGTCTTGCTTAAAAGAGAATGTTTTTACTGATAATGTAGAGAACCAAAAAGATCAAAAATCAGCTATACATTGTGTTATCAAAGCTGCTAGGAAATTCCTAAATTAGGAGACAAATGTGTTTTAAATAAGACTGATGACAATGATGTCATGAACAAGAGATGCAACAAACACATTTAACACACATTTTTATCCTAATTTACCCATTTTCTTGCCAACAGGTGAAGTCTATTGATTCCATATGATCTATATGATTCGGTTCTGCTATAACGCCCTCCTGATTTCCATGTTCTGGTGTTCGGGACACAAGTTGGCAGGGATAAAGAAGTAATAGCTAACCTTGGCACTGCAGATGTTTGGGATTTATAAATCAAATAAAAGGCCATCCACTAAGCCCTATCTGTCCCTACATTTCATCTAATGAAAACACATAATCACCTCACACTCGGTTACGTTTGATTCTCCTAATAAAAAAATAAATCAAGCAAATCAGGGTACAATTATCCTCATTCATCTTGATGGTATTCCCAAACAGTGGATGAATTGACTAAACGTTAGTCAAACGCTACATTCCACAATCTTTCCTAGCTAGATAAAAACTAGCAATCGTGCAGTCATTACAGTCACATTCCCCAGACCTGATTTGGGATTATCCCATTTGTGACAATTTATCAGAGATCATTAGTCTCAGTGGGTGTTATTGCACTGCCTCAATATTGAGGCATCCAGCAGCACCTAAATTTGGCCACAGGGTACAATAGAAGTGCCATATTGAGAGGTAGCATGCTTTCTCAATATGGCATTGCTGTGTTTTGAGCAAGAGCTTCAGAAGTGATCAGCGATAATTTCCCTCACTCATGAAGTGTTGCTAAACTTCCTGTAGAGTCACTTGAGGTTGAAGAAAACAAAGATCTAGGGTTAGCATTAGGGATAAGGTCATCCTTAGGGTTTGGGTTAACGTTACATTAGAGTTAGGGTTAGCGTTAGAGTTGGGGTTAGATTTACAGTTAGTGTTAGGATTAATAGGTCACTGTAGGAGAAAATGGTTAGGAAAAGGCAATAAGCTACTTTCAGTTATTGTTCTTAAACTCAGGACAAATATAAGAATCTATTTAACAGGTTTTTTTTATCAGCTGTTGTAAATGTGTTAAAGATTCTTCATGTAAAATTTGGAAAAAATTTGGATTTTTTTTCATTTTTCATTATATCTTATTATGGTTTTATAGTAACTTATACAATGATAAAAATGGTATTTAAAGAAAGCCCTTTTATATGGGTAAAACAATGTTTCTATATGCTTTTTTGCATTGTACTAAACATTTAACACTCACATAGTAAATATGAGCAAATTGAGGATTGAAACAGGCATGTTTGTGAATAGATTTTTTATTAGCACATTCTGGTGTAATTTTCACAAGCAGAAAAAAAAAATATTTTTCCCAAAATATTTTTCAAAACTTTTTAGCATGCACAAAAAATAATTTCCCCAAATGGAAAAATGCACTCTAAATAAGAATGAAAGAAAGAGAGGCAAATCACAAATATATTCACAAATTGCTCCTACTCTTGTTTTGCCTTTTTTTCTGACTTCACTTTAGTATGTTTTCATAAAAACTATTGTAAAAAAAAATGGAACAATTAAAAGCATATTGATTTTTAAAGTGTCATTTACTTTGTTCCTGAGTCTAATACATACTCTGCATTACTTTAATTTGGAATTTTGTTGAGTGAGAGCTACCATGCATAGCATTTGGCTAACAAGTAGTAACATCTAGATTGTTTCTTTTGGCCTTGATAGTTCTGCGTAGTGGATTTTCATGGAAGGAAATGTCTTTGGCAAGAATACTTTAGCAGATGTCGGCACATAACTTGCTTTACCTGAAGCAACACAAATATGCCATTGTTAGAATTAATTACATTGTAAAATATAGCTTCATAGTGTATCTGTAAATTGACTAATTACTGGAAATGACACAATATGCTGCATTCAGTGTAAACAAACAAACACCTGGACAAATAAATGTATATTAAAACTGACACTTTAAAAAGGAATTATTTGTTTTTTATTATATTTTTTTTAGATTTTGCAATACTTAATGTGAAAACATAGCTTTTGCAAACCTCCTCCAGGAGACTGATCCAGCTCACAAAAGTAGCAGTAGCTCAAGTAAAAATGGAACGTCCCAGTAACTCCTGGAAGCCAACCAGTGTCATGTTGTGCCTAGTTAACATGTATAGCTTGGAGGAAAGACGTAACAGGGGGGATATGATAGAAACATTTAAATACATAAAGGGAATCAACACAGTAAAGGAAGAGAGTATATTTAAAAGAAGAAAAACTACCACAACTAGAGGACATAGTCTTAAATTAGAGGGGCAACGATTTAAAAGTAATATCAGGAAGTATTACTTTACTGAGAGGGTAGTGGATGTATGGAATAGCCTGCCAGCAGAAGTGGTAGAGGTAAACACAGTCAAGGATTTTAAGCATGCGTGGGATAGACACAAGGCTATCCTAGCTATAAGACCGGGAACGGGGGACTAATAAAAGTATTCACTAAAGGTAAGTTTAGTGAGTTTAGATGAGATGAACATTTGATCACCAATTTCGCTAAACATTGTGCTGGAACAAACCTTCACTTAGCAGGGGAACTAACCAGGTTTGCTAAATTGGTGTTTAAATGTTCATCTCACCTAAACTCACCTGCTATTCACTTCATCTCACCTTTTAGTGAATAGCCCCACAGAGATAGAACTATGTGCATGTAGGTGACTGCTTTATGTTTTAATTCATTTATATGTCTTAAAAAATATCAAGGTGTTAACAAAAAATTAACATACATGTATAAGACAATACTTTTTTCTAAAATTTTTAGACTAAAACTTGGGGATCGTCTTATACACAGAGGGTGAGCATCAGACAACTTGCCAGCCGATATATACCGTTGGCCTCCTTTCTTCCGCACACCGGGTATCTTCATTATCCTACCATATTTTCTTTTCTCTCAAATCACCCCTTCCAACTCATGGGAAATCCAACATTGTGCCTGTTACTGGCTGACCTTTGTGTCCTCCACTCAGGGGAAGATCTCCAGTGGTGACGTAAGAGAAGCCTGGATAGAATATAGTTTGGTTGGATTCCTTGCACAGTTTTTCTAATTTGATGCATCATTTTGGATTTTAGCAATCAGCTCCAGATGTAAGGAACAGTTGGGGAATGCGTTAATACAGTGCCTCAAACAAGCTTCCGGGAGGTTTCTGTCCTCACTGAATTCTCATATTCTTCTTTATATTTCACTTGTGCTTCTAAAATAAGTTGTCTCTTGTATGAGGATAAAGTGTACGTATGACAGTACATGCCAGTTTATCCTCTGACCTGTAGCTGCCATTTCTCCATGGGATGCAGGCAGCATGGTCTGGTCACTGATTGGTTCTCTCTTCACAAACAGAAACACCCCCCCCCCCCCCCACAAACGCGCTCTCGGCGCTGACCTTGATCAGATGATCACTCTGATTGTCTGTGCTTGTGCATGCCAGCCTCCAGACATGCTGTGTTTATTAAGATACATGTCAGGTGCACTCCAGCTCTCCAGAATTATTTTAAACGCTTGCTCCTTTTAAGGAAGGGTTACTTCAAGGAAGCAAGGGTTCAAAAAAAAAGTTTAATTGTCCTTTAAATGAAAGGTGACGTCTTCTGCGTTTTGTCACAATGACCCTGTTCTCTTGACGTATTCAGATCTAATAATAGCTGAGAATATAAAGGAAACCTGTAGCCAAATAAACACTCATTGCCAGAGCTTTATGTATGACTGCAGACACGGGCTATACAGTACTTTACATTCATACCACCCGAATAACAGAGTTTTATCAAAACGATCGACTGAGGCGTAAAATGTAAAACTCCTGGTTTGATAAACCATCATCATATATTTTTGACAGATGGTGCTTGTTTCATGGCTCCTGCTCTCTCCATAAAACGAATGTCTATACAACACAAATTAAATGACATTGTTTACTACCTTCGTATTTAATTCATATCAGCTATCTGAAATTGTATTATATTATGACTGTTAAACTCTGTGACTGACCAAACCGAGAGATGCCCAGTCTTGTACTGGGTTCCAGTGACTGTGTGTAGATTCTCTGTCTGTTTGTCTTCCCATGTTGGATCCTTCTTTGTCCAGTGTTGAGTTAGCTTCCATCCTTCTGTCCTACTGCACTTGTGGTTGCACACCTGCTGCTCATCCAGATCTGGCACTGAAAGGTCAATTCAATAATGAGAGATTTGCAGGTAACTGAGATGAAAATTTGGAACTTTATGGCAAACTAGCCGAGTTGGGACAATTCTCCAGTGCAGCTGGGAGTTTGCAATTCTCTGTAGTTCTCTTTTTAGTGAGTAGATCGTTAACACTTGCTCCCCGAGAGTCTAAACGCCTACCACAGCTCTGTTGTTCTGTAAGTTATGGATCTGTGACAGTGTATCTTTTGTGGTTTGATTTCATGGCATCTGCTGTTTTTGATTACGTGTCTGTGCTGCCGTATAGTATAGTGCAGTATAGAATAGTGTTATACTTTACTGGTACCTTACGTTTGGACACCATTAATACCTTTCCTCTAAACCCTCTTTATCAGCTTCTAATCAGACAGAATCTCACTTCTGTCTGATTAAAGGGATTTTTGGGTGATGACAATTTCATCTCCTGATATTAGCTGTGAGCGGTGGTGTTCTGTCAAATACAAGGTCCCATGGGCTGAATAACTTGGTGGTTCCTTAAAGTATATTTTAAGGGTTAAATCTAGTCGCTCTGATTCCATACAGAAACACTGGCTTGTATGTTCATTGCTTTACAGACACAAGCTCATACAAACCCACCAGGATCTGGTGGTCTTAGGATGATTTGCTCTGTTATTAGATGGGCTGTTGTCTGTAATTTGGAATGCAAATTTACACATTACCCATTGGAAACCAGTTCATTTGCATACCAAGCCCCACGTGATGTCAGAAACAGGAGACTCCACAGGCACATATAAAAAATATTTTTCTCCTAATTTAGTAATTTGCTTACAATTCTGCTCACACAATGTATAGATCATTTTCAATCATTTTTTATCCTCTACATTCACAAAAAAACAGTGTTTAAATTAATTTCCACCATGCTTACTGTCATTTTGTATCTTTTTCTTTTCTGTGTCTAGGTTCCATTTTTTTTTTTTTATGTGTGTGTTGCATTGCAAAAAGTCACCAAACATAAGCAAAACCTGAACTGCACTTGTATAAACTCACCAGCAGGGGAAGCATTTTGGACTCTCAGTAACAATGTTTTAGCTATTGTGAGCTTTTCCCATTCAGTGATTAAATGATTAATTAGGTGTTTACATGCCTTATGTTTTCACTGCACATTTTTAAAAGTTATTGAATTAAAAATATCTGTGAATATGCCAAAATAATACTAGATTCCTTCTATGCCAGGACATGTTGTGCAGTCAGCTAAAATAGAGCAAGTCCAATGGGATTACAATAGTTTCCAAAAATCAAATATAGAAAAAGTAGCAATGACACAGGAATTATTGCAGGAAACAATTCCTTCTGGGATATGGGTTCAGAGTAGCAGATAACCTGCTGTTTATTGTGCCATGTGTTAGACTGTAAGGACCTTATATTTGGAAACATCTACTGAAAGTCATTACTCCCTATATAATAACCGAGGTCGAAAAGGTCAACCAGAATCAGTCACACACAATGTCCCTTTGAATCTCAAATACGTTTGTTTCAAAATAAAATGCAAGTAAATAAAATCTCTCCGGTTTCTCGCTTTGTAAGACTTTACGGTTAACAATTGTACATTCCCGTACATTCCCGTGTATTCCCGTACATTCTTCTACTAAATAGGCTCTGATGATATATTGGAACTCAGAAAACTAAAGACTATATAAATAATGCTGGTACTGTACATGAGATATAATGTTTATCAGTAATTGTGTAAATTTAACTATAAGGTTGTATAGAAACCCCCATCCATAGCCCCAAATGGAGACTCTGGGGCTATATACTGTAAATGTAAAAAATGTAAAGAAGAAAAAAAAAAAACAGAGACATGGAGTGTGTGTCAGTGTGTGTGTGTCAGGGTATCTAGGTGTGTGTGTGTGAGAGAGAGGGAGAGAGCGAGTGTGTGAGAGAGAGAGTGTGTGAGAGAGACTGCATGTGAGAGAGAGGCAGAGTGTGATAGAGAGACGGAGTCTGGGAGAGAGATGGAGTGTATTGTAGAGAGAGAGAGAGAGAGAGATGGAGTGTGTGTGACAGAGAGAGATGGTGTGTGTGTGACAGAGACAGAGAGAAAGAGACAAAGTGTGAGAGAGATATGGAGTGTGAGAGAGGGGCAGAGGATGAGAGAGACTGAGTGTGAGAGAGAGAGAGAGAGAGAGAGAGAGTGAGAGAGAGAGCGAGAGAGAGAGCGAGAGAGAGAGCTGCTGTGTGTGTGTGTGTGTGTGTGAGAGAGAGAGAGAGAGAGACGGAGTGTGAGAGAGAGACAGAGTGTGAGAGAGAGACAGAGGGTGGGCGAGAGAGAAAGAGATGGAGTATGTGAGATAGAGATGGATTGTGTGAGAAAAAGAGACAGAGTGTGAGAGAGAGATGGAGTGAGAGAGTGAGTCAGAGTGTGAGAGAGAGACAGAGTGTGAGAGAGACACAGAGTGTGCGTGAGTGAGAGAGAGACGGAGTGTGTGCATGTGTGAGAGACGGTGTGTGTGACAGAGCCCCTCTTGGCTCTAGCCTCAGATCATTTGAAGACCTAGCAATGCCCCTTGTGCATAGTATAAAAAAGGGCTACTGTAATGGTGCTTAAATAACCGGAACCAGTAATTACAGTTTAGTATAATGCTTTATTTAATTGGCGTCATTGTTACCAGTTTCTGTTATCAGTATTAAAAATAGACTTTTAATATAAATATGCAAAAATATGCTTATTCCCTGTGACTCTATTCCCAAAATGCCACCCACAAGATTTCATTGATATGCATATATTGTGATATTTCTGTTCTGTTCTACAAAACATGGTTTATTTTTTAACTATATTATTAAATATTTATTATTTCCCCAAATGTGTAGTCTAACCTGTAGGAAGCAAGCCAGGTATCTATCCAACTCCACATTTCCCTTGTATAACTGTTGAAGGGAATAACTTTAAATTAATCTGTGGATTTCAGTTGAGCATACATGTTGTTGAGAAGTCTATGGGCACGCACATCATACTAATTGTTTTTGAACAAATTAGGCTCTTTGTAGGGTGACAGGGTCTGTGTGCTCTAAGCCATGCAATTCTTTCATTATGGAAGACGTGTGGAGTGTCACCTCCTCATACCTCACTCACAATGTTTTGATGTGTTATACAAAGTAACACCTCAACATCAGAACATATAAGCTTGAGACCCAAATACAAATGACAAAGATGTCCTAAAAATACTGTTTAAGCTGAAATGATTGAAGTGATCAGGGTACTGAATAGGACTGTTCTTCACGGTTGCTTCGTTGGAGGACTTAGAGCACTGGCTATTTTTAGGTGGCGCAGATTAATTTTAGGGTTCAGGTAAGCATATTAGGGTTAGTTTTAGGTTATTAGGTTTAGGTCTAGGGTTAGTATTAGGGGTTACTAGGGTTTACTAGGGTTAGTTTTAGAGTTAGTATTAGAGTTTAGGTTTAGGGTTAGGGTTAGGGTATTAGGTTTAGGTATAGGGTTAGTATTAGGGGTTACTAAGGTTTACTAGGGTTAGTTTTAGAGTTAGTATTAGAGTTTAGGGTTAAGGGTTAGTTTTAGGGTATTAGGTTTAGGTATAGGGTTAGTATTAGGGGTTAATAGGGTTTACTAGGGTTAGTTTTAGAGTTAGTATCAGAGTTTAGGGTTAGGGTTAGGGTTAAGGGTTAGTTTTAGGGTTAGGGTTAGTATTAGAGGTTAGGGTTAAGGGTTAGTTTTAGGGTTAGTATTAGAGTTTAGGGTTAGTTTTAGGGTTGGGCTAGACTTTATTGGGGAGATTTGCATTTGTTGGCGCCGTCCGCTTTGTGATGAAGCAGCCATGTGAATCTGTCATCGCTCTAACTGCTGCGGTGAAACGGCCACGAGCAACAGTCCTAAATACATTGGGTAACAGGTCGGGTGGAGAGGGTGCACTTCAGTTCAATCTATAAAAATGGGTGAAATTGGAATGAAAACATGAAAGTAGGTAAATCTAAGGAAGTAATGAGGATTTGTGCAGTCAGTGGGATTCCTAAATCCTTCCTTTTGCTCGTAGGATGAGTACTGTACAGAGACTGCTGTATTATATGCAGTTTCATGGTTGCCTCCTAATTGTGTTACTATTACAATGGACTTGCCACCATTCAAAATGCCAAAATCTCAGGGATACTTCTCACTGCAAAGGAGATTGTGATTTGAATTCCCCCCATGAATCCACAAGGTGAGAGGCAGAGCAATGGAGCCATGAAGCATCTGGACACAAGGCTGCAACAGGACACTGATTCTCCAGCAACTTATTAAAAGGTAAATGATTTTATTTCCACAGTTAAAAGCAACGCATGGTGGTCCCAAAGATGACAGGGATAGATGACTGCCCGCGCATTACCTGTTTCATGCAAAGCACATAATCATAAGCTAAATGAGACACAAATGCTGAAGATACTATTAGAAAGGGTAAGTAATGACCTGATTCCTCAAAGCAGGGGAAGTCCACAAATAGCGAGCAAACAACTAAAATGAGGGTATAAAATGTTAACACATATACATGCAAATATAAGAACTCTACCAACATGAAATCCAGCTGGGTGTAATATGTAATATAAAGGAGTAGAGATGAAGATGTAGGACGTGACCAAGCTAGGTGTAATATGTAATATAAAGGAGTAGAGATGAAGATGTAGGATGTGGCCAAGCTAGGTGTAATATGTAATGTAAAGGAGTAGAGATGAAGATGTAGGACGTGGCCAAGCTAGGTGTAATATGTAATATAAAGGAGTAGAGATGAAGATGTAGGACGTGGCCAAGCTAGGAGTAATATGTAATGTAAAGGAGTAGAGATGAAGATGTAGGACGTGGCCAAGCTAGGTGTAATATGTAATATAAAGGAGTAGAGATGAAGATGTAGGACGTGGCCAAGCTGGGTGTAATATGTAAAATAAAGGAGTAGAGATGAAGATGTAGGACGTGGTCAAGCTGGGTGTAATATGTAATATAAAGGAGTAGAGATGAAGACGTAGGACATGGCCAAGCTAGGTGTAAAATGTAATATAAAGGAGTAGAGATGAAGATGTAGGACGTGGCCAAGCTGGGTGTAATATGTAATATAAAGGAGTAGAGATGAAGATGTAGGACGTGGTCAAGCTAGGTGTAATATGTAATATAAAGGAGTAGAGATGAAGATGTAGGACATGGCCAAGCTAGGTGTAATATGTAATATAAAGGAGTAGAGATGAAGACGTAGGACATGGCCAAGCTAGGTGTAAAATGTAATATAAAGGAGTAGAGATGAAGACGTAGGACGTGGCCAAGCTAGGTGTAATATTTATTATAAAGGAGTAGAGATGAAGACGTAGGACATGGCCAAGCTAGGTGTAATATGTAATATAAAGGAGTAGAGATGGTTTGCTGGAATGTGTTGTATTTGACACAGCCCTTGTATGTAAACAGCTCTGTTATTATCTATCCAACAGTCTCATACTTGCCACTTCATGTTGGCAGGCTCTTGGGACACAATGGGGCAGACCTGGTAGGAGCAGCATCATTTGGCACTCTGTGACAAAGGGAGATAGAGCTCCAGTCTCTCTAGAGAGATTCTCCTCATTAAGGCTGTGTATATCTGTTAGACAAATGCAGTTTAAATGCAATGCTCCCTGTGCACAGTGCTTAGGGTTTCCATCCAGCTGGTAATTTACCGGCAGGCCAGTAAAAATGTGTGTTTGAGGTCAATATTAAGGCTATGGAGGCAATATCAAGGCCAGCATTTCTTATGGAAAAATGATGCCAACTCTTACTGTGCCAAACAATGTGCATAGGCAGTTTTAATGCCTGTACACAGAGAAATTTGAGGGAGCAGGGTTCCAAGAAGAACATGGCTGATCAGGCAAATATGGGACTATTGTCAGCTATGCAGTTGACTTCCAGGAAGAGAATATGTTCCAGTTATCATGATTTTTCATCGTGTTCTGTTTGCTACACTTAATATTTATTTAATATTATTATTTGAAATAGGGCTGCCGTTTGAACAACAACATTTAACACTGTCTGATGATTAAATACTTCTATTACATCATTTTAATTATGTTGGTCTTGGGTCCATTAAGCAGTTGGATATTAAAATGATGTTCACCAAGACATACAATGAAGTAAGGCTTCTGCCACTAAATAAAATGCTATTTTTTAGAGATGTTTGAAGAGAAATTAAATCATAAAGTAACATAAAATGAATTCCCCTTTTTCATACTTCTATGATTCTGCTGGCAAGAAAACAGGCACAAGGAGCAATTTATATTATTATATGTTACTGGCTTACATTTAAAGGGCTCTGTTCAGCTAAACATGGTATATACTGTGAATGTGGAAACTAAGAAACATGTTCAGACATTGCCTATATATTATATTAGCAGTATTGCAAGTAAATGTGTCTGTGCTCGAGTTTATGGCATCCCCTCATGGCATGATATGCAAATGACACATTTCCCATTGAAAGCAGGCCATTTGCATATCAAGTCATATCATGCAGGTGATGTCATCAACTGGAGACACAAGTGACACATTTAAAAGACATTTTTCTCTTATTATATGCGTTTTCTTCCAATTCTGCCAGCACAATGTAAAGATAATTTTACATATTCTTTATTCTTTATATCCACAGTAAGAACTATATTTAGCTGACAGAGTCATTTAATAGGCTAATATAATATTGTCGGCTAGATTACATATAGTAAATGGATTGTCTAGGAAAATAAATTCTTACAAAGGGCCAAACCAGAGAGCACATTCATCAACAGCCTTACCATGCAACTGGGTTACCATCCCTCTTGTATTGTGTACGTGCGGCCAGTGTTAAATCTATGGAGACTGGGGAGGGCTGGCAACCTTTAACCCGGAGGTGTGAAATCTATTTAGTGGCCCATAGTGCAACTTCATCAGCCCACTCATTATAATCAGAGATAGAGATACATAGACAGGAAAGACAGATATGCTGCAGAGACTGAACTGGGACAGAGCAGCCAGAGATTGACCATGGCCAGAGCATCTGTCCACTAAACAAGGTTAGATAGCCCTCCTCTGGAGACAATAGCATGGGTAGGCATGGTCCTACCCTACAGCTCTTCCCCACAATAAACCCAGAGAGCAAACGGACATTTCTGAGATCTTGGTTTGAAAATCCTATTTATACTGACTTCCCTTCTAATATCATAATTTCATTGGTTATTTTCAACATCTATTTTGTTGCTGACCTGCTGCTAATAGTTGCTTTTTTGACAAAGGTACGAGAGAAATTTTGGGCAGTGCGGCTTTTCACATGCCTTGAAAAAGAATATGTGCTCTTTTTTGTCCGTTTGTGATTGTTTTGCTTCCTTGGAGTCATTCAATCAAACAAAACGTAATGGGCACAACAGTACTTGATAGATGTACAATTCTTTGAAGCTTTATCACCAGATAAATGGAAGTTTGAAGATATATTCTTGATGTTCCTATATCTGTTATTTGTCCCTCTTCTCCTGGGAATAGAATCTTTACCGAAAGCACTAACAAGTCAATAGTTCTAAAGGAAAAAATAACATAAAAATTCCGGAATAGAATTTCAAATATTTTGTTCATCATTACGAGGGGATCTTAAGCAGGAATCTGTGGCAAACATAGTTTTCTATTAAGTTGAAGTGATGGAATGCAACACAGACTGCGACTTATTGAATAGAATATGACAAACTGAAGGGTAATTTGATGTCCGCTTATAATGAAAAACCTACAATCCACTCGGATACTGCTAAGTGGTTGTGTGAAATGCTTATATTTTTTAAAGTGGCTCAATCTCCAGCAAATATGTAGCACAATTAAACTGCCGCTTAATTCAAGATGTATGGTCCTTTCCGTTGTATTAGAGTGGATGTTGATGTGCACTCATTTAGCTTTTATGCCCTAACTGCCGATGTTGCCATCCACCAGTGCTTAGTGCATGAGCAGCATGACAAACATTCTGGGAGACTGGCGTCAGAATTTGGTGCATATTGGGATGCCATCTTTGTCATTTTGACAATCCATTTTAATATTGTGATTCTTAACACACATATTCTGTTAGCCAAAACACAATTAACTTGTAGTTTGCAAAAGGCTCTAGGTTTATAATGCACATGTATGTAAAGTATCAAGTATATCAGCGCAGACTTTAGGATCATCCAAATTACACTATTTCACCTTCGGGCATCCCTATCCCTTATCAGAATGCATTCCAGATGGGGGTTTAATTGATAATAACGCAAGTTGAAAAATTTAGACTGAAAGCTATTAAAACGTAAAAATCCATAACAGAGTTATAATTATAATAATTGAAGATTTTGGTCAGGAATTGAGATGATTGGTACACGTTTAGAGACCACTGAATACAGATATCAGGTGTTGGATGGATATGATTGACAGGCAGAAATGAGAGCAGGTTTGAGTCCCCAAAGAATGTTTTAATTTAAAGTTTGAAAGAATAGCTGTGATGAAACTTTCAATTTTGAATCAGCTTGACATTGCATTTAATGATACAGCTTTCTATGATTAGAAAATTGATATACAGCATCTTTAGAAGTAACTGAATTTCAAGATTAGCAAAAAAATGATTTATTAGGATGTTTATTATGTATCAGATTAGAGAAGCCTGTGATTTTTTTACAAATACCTTGTGTTGCTGACCTGAGTCATAAGCTGTGGTTGTCTAAAACTCCCATGATGCTAATCCATTGGAGGCACTTGTATGCCAGATATTTTTGTCAAATTGTATTAGATTGAAAGTGATATAAACTTGAAACCACATGTTGCATTATACTTGTAAATTCACCAATCATGAATTGTTTGTTTACACCTCAAGATCCATTTGGGTTTTTGTTCGGTGTTCGAGAATTAATTGACATGCCATGAGCAGCAAAGCATTTATTGACCTTTCTTTCTGAGTAAAATAGCACTTCATGTATATTCAGTTGTTTGTTTGTTTTCCCCCTTGGGCAAGTCTTTACTTTCTTTGTATTCCCTGATGGCATTGGCCCCAGCAAGAAGGATTTAATCGTTATACCACAAGGCAAAAATTCAGGAATTGTTTGAGGAACAACAACAAGTACAAGGTGTTGACTTGGCCTCCAACTTCCCCAGATCTCAATCCAATCGAGCATCTGTGGGATGTGCTGGACTAACAAGTCCGATCCATGGAGGGCCAACCTCACACCTTACAGGACTTATAGGATCTGCTGCTAACGTCTTGGTGCCAGTTACCCCAGCACACCTTCAGAGGTCTAGTGGCCTTGATTGGTCAGGGCTGTTTTGGTGTCAAAAGGGGACCTCCACAAGAGTAGGCAGGTGGTCATAATGTAATGGCCAATTGGTGTATATCATCTCTACTATGGTAGGGCAAAACAATAGTGAAATTGTGGAATTAATGGTACCCTACTAACATAAAAAGAGCAGCTACCATGGCATTCCCCCCTTACAAACCACAAAAAAAAGTATCTGGTGAAAATAAAAATGTGAAGGTGTGCAAATATATATGCAAAGGAACTTATCTTAATCACTGACAGCTTGTATGGAATTCAGCACATGAAACAGAGAAACGCAAAGACACAGAGATACACGATAGTGTAGATGGTTAAAAATGAGTTTTGGTATGTCCTCTCTCACTTGTTAATACACTCACTTGGGCCTGAGCCAACAATACCCTCTTAGGATATCAGCAATATTAAATAGCTCTTTGCAGATGGCATGGAACTCCCAGCATGAAGTGTACAGGACGACAGGAAGTGGAAGAGACTGAGGAAGGTGCAAACGCTAAACGTATAGTAAGTATTTTAAGAAATGAAAGAATAATATCCACTTACATTTCAAGTTAAAGATTTGTATCACCAGTCCTTGGCATGAATGCAGCAATAGTAAGTGTGGCCAAACAAAGCCTGGGTTTCTGTGTAGTCTCCGTCTTGGCTCCTCTCCCTTCTCGTGACCTCAGATGCAGCGTGCATTAGCTTATATAATACTATATTTAACTAATAAAATATTGGTTTTATAGATGTGTTTATAGAATTTAAAGCATGTACATTTACACAAACGATTCACTAGCGCCGATTACATCTGTTTTACCAAAATGAGGGATATTATTATTTTTTTAATTTAACCCTTCTATTTTTCTGGGTGATCCAATATTATAGATATGTATATTGAAGAAAGCTCTTTTCTTTAAGTCAAAACAAGCCTGAACTGTACCTTTTATTGTTTCTCTTTTATGAGCACAGTGAGCTTTCCTTTTGAATATAACAAAAGACAACGGCTGGTGTTTATTGTGGAAGATGAAAATCAGCCATCTGATTAATAGCTCCAAAGAAATGAATATTCCAGTGACAATAACAGAGCTGAGATTTCATACGTCTGTCTGGAGCTTTGTTTCTTGTAGAGAGGATATTTTTTATTATCTTTATACAATGTGAGTTGCATACATACATTTTTTTTTTTAAACCGGTAGCTTTCTACTTAAAACTAGAAAACTATTCATGGGATAGCCAGTATTATAAAACCAAACCACCACTTATTAACTATACCAAATCACCTCGTTTTCACTTGCCACCAACAGACCTGAACTAGGTCCCGGATGTTGGTGACATGTGAAATCACTGATCTTGTATCATGGCTGTTGCTGACGGACTCTTGCTGCTCGTGCAGTGACATATCGCCACCAGAAGGGACCTAGCTAAGGGGACCATTGGTGTATTTGATATGTGGTGATTTGGCATCATAATATTGGCTATCCTGTGAAATAGTTTTCTCTATTTAGTTCACATTTATACTGTATACTGTACATGTTGTTCCTTTTTTGTATCAATAATTATTTACCCTGTATGATCTCTTCCCAACTTCTATAAATATATGTGTATTTCTCTTAAAGTGTAACTATGTAATGCCCTTCAGGACTTGGTCCCCAGGACTTGAAAACGAGAGAAATCTCACTGTATTCTTCCTGGTAAAACACTTTCTAAATAAATTAAAGTAAAATAAAATTTGTTGTGTCCCACATTTCTGGGGTTTCAGGAGAAAGGAAAATAGAATTTAGTACAAGAGAATTTGCACCCATTGAACTGCATATCCGTGAAAGAACAGGAAATGCTGCCTGGCATGCAGACAACTACACTTCCCATGATGCCTCCTCCTCCAACTACCACAATAAGAATAATATGGCTACATACTCCCCGACTTGGGGTTTGCACTGCTTTCGCACCAGATTAAGTGCATGCATGGTACCGCTGACAAAACACCTCCCAAGCTCCGCCACTGGCGTCCCAATTTACCAGGTGAAAAGTTGGGAGGTATAATGTGGTGCCATATTTAGAAGGGAGCACTGACACATGTAAAATAAATTTCTATGCTTTTGCTTGCAATTCTGGTGATGGATTACATTCTTGTTTATGCTACATATGTTCACTGTGAATAATGCTTTGGTCTCAGGCTCTCTACAAGGCCCTTGGTATTTTTATTATCACTTCTCTTTACACATAAAAGCTACATTCTTAAATATCTTATTATACAGAAAATGTAAATGCTGTTTCAGAAAAGTCCCTTTAAGGATGGATATTGCACTGTATGATATGCTATCAAAGCATATTGTAAAAAAAAATAAACCTTAATACATGTTGTGTTTAAAAAAAGCAATTATAACCCAATAATACGATCTGTTTATGGTGTTTATCTTTAAGTTCTTCCGTAAGGTCCTAAGATGGAGGTATTAAAATTCAAAAAAGCTGATATAAAATGATAACAGTAAAAGCAGTTATGAGATCCCATCAGTATTCTCGCTGACAGGTATAGCCATTCCGCGGCTCTCTGTTAAGGGAATCTACGAAGCCGTCATGCAGATTCTGAATTCTGTGCATCATTCATTATGAATACTAATGGCATCAGAAAGCAATTTCAAAGATTACATTCACTAGACTGAGTAAAGGAAAAGAGTTGAAGTTTTCCAGAAGTGGCTGAACGACATTAAAAATTCTTATTTCATGTCATCGAGATATAACATGATCTAAAAAAAAAAATCCTTAAATTAGATTTAAGGTTTTAGCCTTTTTTTTTCTTTACTGTAGCTGCAGAGTATGGATTTGTGTGACAGGATCAGAAAGTGTAATTAATTCATGTAATATGTCATCACCCCTCCCATGTTAGCATGTGGCATATATCCACAAGAAATGGTGCAAATGAATACAGATTTAACATGGTAATCTTTAAATCTGGAAGCAGAGCGTTGACCCAGAGGCCAGAATTGGATGATGTGCTCCTACCAATATGTAATAGAAATAGATGTTGTTATATTTTTATTAACCCACCTTCTTTTTGGAGGCAATCCTGCTGTCCTGCCTAGTTCTTCCTCTGTCCCACTTTTGTTACTCCCTAATCTTGTGCTGAATTCAGCCCCAGAATCTTGCACCCAACATGTCTCAGGGACAACAGAAGTGCATATTTAGACCTTTCAATATTCACTAATTCCTTAATATTTAAAACATTTTTATAGGAAGTGAAAAAAACGGTCATTATCATTAGTATTTAAAGCCTCTTCTCATCCTGTTCTCTATAAATTCATCTGAACAAAAAAATCTCATCACATCTAATTTTCTTATGTAATTCCATTAATGTCTGGTAGAAAAGGCTGACTTGCAAGTCTCTGAAATGCAAGGCATGTATGTCTTTGTGTCAATAACAGTTGCTATTGTGTTGAATAGAAGGGAAATTCAAAACAGCTGATGTGTCAGCAGCTTATGAAGCATAAGGATTGTCAGGTGATGCTGTGGTAAAATGAATCTAAATAGATAATGAACATCTAAAAGCTCTTGAACTTCAGACACAGTATACCTGAGATCACAAAGAATGACAGTGGGCCCTGCTTGTCTAAATGATTCAACATATCCCAAATAAGCAGAAACATATATGTATATATTTAAACTAGAAAGGTCAACTGTAGGGAAAAAATACTTTTGTTTAACTGAAAGATTACATCAAGTGGATGTAGTTTATTTATTTTTATTTTTTATTTTTATTCTGCTTAACCAATGATAGAGAGATACATATCATTTTCATTATAAGTCATAGAGTACAAATCATCCAGATAAATATATACATCAGAGAAAAATAAAAAAGACAAAAAAGTAATCCATATAAAAAACAAAAACAAATGATAGCTATCAAATTTAAAGAGCCTTCATTCCAAATGTTTTGTTCTTTGTTCAAAAGAGTTTTGTTATTTTCTAATTTTAATAAAGAAAAAAAATAATAATAATTCCATACATCTCTTATTATTTATCTCTGTTTTTCTAGACTTATCTATAACATATCTCTCAATAATATCATAATAATATAATAACTACCCTATTTTTTATTTATTTAAACATCAATCATACACCATTTGTAACCATCATTCATTCCTCACCCCTGGACTTCCTCTAGTTTAAATGTTTCTATCTAGCCACAATGACCAGATGTTTGAATATTTTTTTCATTTTTCTTCGTTATTTCTATAATAACCTTTTTCCATCATAGCCTGATAGTGTATGTAGTTTATATAGAAATGCTTTAATGAGAGAATACAAATAATTTACCAAACTGAGACCTCTTTGCTCCAAACTGCTTGGTGTCAGCTCTTCTTCCTTCAGCTGACCCACGCAGAAAGGAAATCTGACTCAAGGTACTAAACAACATGTCTGTATCTGTATATAATTAGCTTTTAAAATAGTAGGGCAATGGCTCGTCAATACCTTCTGGTTTTCTAAATCTATAATATTTTCAAATAGTTTGCATGTTTACCCTGTTGAATAGAATGGTTATCCATACTTGCCAATATCCAGGGTTCTGGGATTCAGATATTATGGTACTCCATCTATACCAACATCTTGGGCACTGTGACTTGGTAGGATTAGAGCCATTGGCAGCAGGTGTTATGTGACATTTTGTGAATCTAAAAGTGAGATGCAGGTGGGCTGTATAGGTTTGCCAGTTTTGCCCTTACTCTCTCGTCAATGTTCAGAAGCATTGCCTGTTGTTTTGTTAAATTCAATTTATAATTAGATATTTCCGAATAGTATTCAATTTTATGCATACAATGCTGTAGTGAGTTTTAAGGATCTGTTAGAGTCACTACCACATCAGGATAGGTGAAATGGTTGCCTGTAGTAATTCCTTTTGGCATCAAGTCTCCCTCCTTAATCTCGTTAAACATATCTGTCATCTGTCCAGTCAGGGTGCTCCCAAGCACTCTGTAGACACCTCTATTTTTTAAAAAGGAGAATTTAGATATTTTAGTTGTTCTTTTGATATAGATGGTAAATTTGTGTTATTTAAGTATTTCTTTATTTGGTCTTCTGTTCTTTCAGATTTAGGAAGGTTACATAAGTTGGAGTAATAGTCATTAAATGCTGATCCAATATCTTTAGGGGAAATCTTTGATGATCTACCACTATCATTTGTTTTAATTCTAGACTTGGCCTTGTTGCTTTTCACTTTATTTGATAGGAGCTTTTAGACTCTATTACCTTTATAGTACCAGAGCTGGTTAAGTTTCAATAAAGAGTAATTTGCTTTTATCAGTTTTTATTTTTAATTTTCTGTTAATTCTTGAATTACTTGAGTTGAAGCGAAGGGGACATCTTATTGATACATTGGTGTTTATACAATTCAATATATAGCTGGGACAGGGAGAAACCCTGCTTTCTTTTTAATTCTGTCCCCATTTTTATAGGTTGTCCTCGCATGACACATTTGTACGTTACCCAGATGGTTGCTCTAGGCAGTCTGTCACTTAGGTTCTCCTTAAAATATAAGTCAGTTACATTTAGATACTCTATGTTTTTTGTCGCCCCTCAGGAGGCTTTCATTCGGTCTCCAAGTATTTCTATTTCTTACCCCTTGGGATTCCTCAACTTCAAGTATCACTGCCGAATGATCTGACCATACTATTTATTCGATATCCACATTTCTACATTGATAAATCCGTTATGCCCCTACCAAAACATAATCCAGGCGGGAATTTGACATACATGGCTTTGAAAAAGTGTTTTTTCTTTCTCCTCTGGATTTACCGTACGCCATGTATCGTAAAGGTTATTTCTTAATCTGAGTTTCTGGAATCCACTTGCATTATGGACAGTTGTTCTGTCAACCTTTTGGCTCGTCTGAACCTTTTTGTCCATCTTTAACGCAGTTAAAGTGATCAGAACCATTCCCTGTGCCACATGATTCACCTTATTGAGTACCCCGTTCATAAAGTTCCTTGTTTGGAGCATATGTATTCAGCAACGTGTAGAGCCTGCCTTTCAATTTGCACACAACAATTATATATCTGCTATCGTTGTCAATATCTCTCTAGCTTTCCTCATAAGATATATTATTTGAGACCATTATTATCACACCCCTTTTTTGGGGTTTTGTACCATGTGTACACAGTATTGGGGACTGTCTATCTTCTATTAATGCATTTTTCTCTTTCCAATGCAATTCTTGTATAAAAACCATGTCGATGTGGTTATCTCTAATGTATTTATCTCAGATTTGTATGTTGTCCTACATAAATAAATCTCTGGTGTGTAAATTCCTATTTCAGGGACTTCTGCCATCGATGGTTGGTGGTTGTGGCTAGACATAAAGATGACCACACTATTTATACACGCTGGTGTTTGCAGAAGTAGTGTACGAATAGCTCTCCCAATATTCTATATTTGCTCCTGTCTCGGGAACGGGGGACTAATAAAAGTACTCAAAAAAAATTGGGCAGACTAGATGGACCGAATGGTTCTTATCTGCCGACACATTCTATGTTTCTATGTCTCAGACGAGTGATATTTTGTGAATATCAATATATCCGCAGTTGCTAAGTGATATTAACATATTGCACTCAGATTGTGTGCCTCGTTTATGTGCTGTAGGCAGCATTGTGGATCCAGCTACATATGTAAGATCAAGTGCTTGTTTCATTAGATTTTTTCTGTTTCACATCACCTCACTGTAGTGTTACAGGTTTTTCACACAGAGTTATAGCTCACACAGCTGCTCCTGTTTATTTATTTGTTCTGTGTGATACAATTTGTTCTTTTTTTACATGAAACACTGTTGTCACATAAACACATATGTCATTATGTATTCATATATATATTTCTTTATAACACGCATTCGTTGTGAAATAATCACCAATTTGTAGTTGTATAATGAATTTTTAGAGGTTGTTTTGCTTTTTTCTTGTGTGCACACACACACACTGGGTTTATTTTATATTGTTTTCACACATGCCCATCACTAATAATCTTTCAGTCACTTTATACACTTGTTCATGCACTATTTTCTGTTTAATGGTCACAGTACTCTAGATGTGTTTTTCACTGAGTGTGCCAGGCACAGGTGTTTTCTTTTCCATGTTTTACTCGTTCTACCTGCAAGTGTACTATAAACACCTTTCCAATATATTTAATTTCCTCCTACAGTTTTTGCTCTTCCTGTCCCCTTCTTTTTGAAATCTAAAAGTGTTAGGACATTCTCAAATCTGCCAACTTCTGCTCCTGGCAAATTGAGAGACTGGGAGCTGAGCTTCAGAGGTTGCGTGTCAGTGCTACTGCACTTGCGCGGTAGTTCTGTCACTCAAACTGGCACCACTGACACTGGAGAATGTGTTCAGCACTGCAGGATTGTGGTCCTGAATCCCGCGGTCCAGCCAAGTTCTACCTGTGTCTCAAAAAGCGGGAAAGAGGTAGAGCTTGACAGGACAGACCCCCAAAGTCGGGACTGTCCCACGCAAATTGGGACAGTTAGGGGTAATGTTAGGAAACAACTTGGGGAGAAATGGGAAAGGAAAGGAAAGGTGGTTCTATAACAGTCATATGTCAAATACATTCAGTGCACATTAAGTACAATTATACAATATTCGAGTTAGTAACGTTCGATCATGGGTCAGTCAGGTACTCTGCACCAATCGCACACACCCCAGGTTATACATCATCAATTTGAGAAAAAAAGTAAGTTATTTTTAAGCTATCTTAAATTATGTGAGAAATACTGGAGATAAAACACAGGTGCACTTGTTGCATGAAATATATTTAAAGATATTCAAAATCAAATGCATCTTAAGACAGCTTTACAACTTATCTTTATCAAGCAAAGTGCAGATATAGTACTTAGTTCATTTCATGCCCTCAGTTACTGCTGATTGCTCCAAAGGTGCAATTTAGGTGTACTATTATTATACTAACTCTTCCAAGTGTTCAGTAATCAGTTAATAGGAGAAAGAACAACAGATATCAAAATGCATTAAAGCACACCAACACAGAAAAAGAAATGTGTCCATCAAAAGGGAATAAAAAGAGTGGCAATATTGCTGTTGCTATAACGCCTCACTTAATCAACACCTAAATTGACTCACCCCCGGGGCGCCGAAATCACTCCATAGAAGTGATAGGGGGCGCCATATGAGAAGGCAGCATATCCCTCCAATATAACACTGCCATGTAGCCTGTAAGAGGAACAGAAATGATCAGATATCACTTTCGTCACACTTTACTTTTCCTAGACTGCCTCTAGAGGCAGTCAGCAACATTAGGTTAGGTTTAGCATCTAGGGTCAGGGATAGATTAGGGTTAGTGCTAGGATTGAGGTGATTAGGTGGGTGTCAAAAGGTCATTGTAGGAGAAAAGGGTTTGAAAAAAACACTACTTTATTACTTTCTTTACTAAGTTATTAACCTATAATGTGCAAAAAACAAAATACAAACATTGGGTATTTCTAAACCCAGGATAAATATTAGCAGGGTTTTTTTGCATTTGTAGATGTGTTACACACAAATATTTTTCCTGCAAAAGTTAGGAAAACAAATATTTTTTGAAAAATGTTTCCTCACAGTTCAAGTTTTTTTTTATAGTAAATTATATTATATGATGAAAATAATGGCATATAAAGAAAGCTATTTTATGGTGTTTAATAACAATATGTAATTTGTATATGAGAAAGAGGAACATTACAGCTAAACACAAACACTGCAGAAGCCTAAAACCAACCTGTGCACTAAACTGTACAGCATTCCAAAAACAGTTGTGTCGTCAAGGAGTTAAACACCAGCAATATAAAAAAAAGTAAAAAAGTTCCAATTTCACGAAATCTGACATTTCTGTGATTGCAAAACCTGACTGACAAAAAATTAGATTTTGCTTAAAGCTAAATAAAAATTATTATTATGGTAGCGTCACTTTAAATATGTGAAATGTATGATTTGAATGTTCTTCTATATCCCGATGTATTAAATGTATAAAGTCTATCCTGGGTGTATTACATAGTATTACATAGATTGTTTGCAGTGGTACCCTCTTAATCATTAACATCTGTTTTTAATATGCCCACCATTTGGCTGACAATTCACACACACGTATTAAATAAATATTGCTTCATTTATCACTGTAAATGGAAAAAACCAAATTTATTGAACTAAAAAAATGTCCCTTAGAATACATTTGTAGACAGAGAGCATCCATCCTGCTGTGTGCAATGTGGGTACCCAATTAACTTGCGATTCCCATTGACAATACGCAATTCATCATGTCGACGTTAGCTCATTTATTTGTTTTTCTTCCATTGGTATTTGTATTATTATTTTTATTATCACTATTATTTTGCCCTTTTAATGTTGTCATTGATTAGCACAAACCTGTTTGTTCTAATGGTAACAATAAAGTTTTTGTTAGAAAGGAACATCCTGTACTGACCTTGTACTGATGGACAAACATACATTACACTGTGGCAAGGATAAAGATGAGGTTATCTATATTATCACTCTATTGATTACTTCTCTTGATCCCATTTAATTTGAGTTATAGCTGTAATCTAACTTATCGTATAGCGACATCGAGTTCTTTCTGCTGCAGCAGAGATAGAGTTGAATATGAAGATAACCAAGCATTTAAGCTACAAAAGTTCTTCCAAGAAAAGCATACTTGTTCAGTTGCTCTATCACTACTTATTGACTTGTTACAATAATGGAACAAACATAGACAATCCCTACACCAATTAAAGGGACACTTCCACCCAAAAAATGAAAAGGATTTTTTTTAAATTTTGTTTTGTTGATTTCATATATGTCCTTTGTTAAGCAACACCAAAAATGACTCTCCCCTGGGGCACCGGAATCACACCATAGGAGTGATAGTGGGCGCCATATGAGAAGGCAGCATATCCCTCCAATATAGCACAAGGTGATCAGTAGCCAGGGACACAATGGCAGAGAATAGACCCTGCACATACCTGCCAAAAAGTTGCGAGACCTCCTGAAATCACGTGTGAGATCACTAAGGCGTCCCAGAACCCGTAAGTCTTGTCACGGTGAGATTCAGTAAATATAGCCAGTGCTCGCTTTAATGCAAGTCCATGCATCAGGATCCAAGCACAGTTTATGAGCCACTATGAGATTTTAAACACAGGAAGTGCTATGCCGTCAATAAACAAAGAATGTAATATTTATAATTATTTTTCTTATGACTAAAATTCTATATGTGTACTTAAAAAAATCCTATCTAGCTGCAAAAAATAAATACATAAAATAAATACATAAATCAATAAGGATGTTAAAAGTATTCTTTTATTCAATATACAGCTATTTGATTTTGTGTAACCTATTACAATCTTTGTATTATCCAATTGTAACACTAAGAAGATAAACAGGGAATTTTTCCAAATGTTATTATTTTTTTTAAATACATCTATGTTTAATAAATGTATTATTTTGGGTTAATTTTTTCCGCTGGGGAACTCTAAGCTTCCTGTAGAAAAACAAGCAAAAGATAATTTTTTTGTGTTGAGTATTAGCAATGATAATAATAATAATAATAATAATGATAAGGAATTATAAAGGTCATGTCTTTTAATGGACAACATATCTCATATTTAGTAGTTTGTCAATGTCATTGATAAATACAGCATAATGCTTGCATCAAAAATTATGTATTTATGTATAAATTATTTTACCAGAGAGGATACATTCAGATTTCTCTTATTTCTTAAGCATGTCCTGGGTCAATGAGCAGTGCATTGCAATAATAGGTTGCAAAATAATATTACAAATACAAAATAATATTAACCCTTTAAGGACCAGGGATTTTCCAAGGCCAAGGACCAGAGCGTTTTTCAATTTTTAATGCGCGGTTTTTGAAACATAAATTTCCTCTCTCTCATTTAACGTACCCATACAAGTTATATGTTGTTTTTTAAAGGACAGTTAGAGCTTTCTTTTGATACCCTATACATAAAAATGATTTACATTTTAGTATTAAAAAATACATATAAAAGAGGAAATTTTTGAGGAAAAAAAAGTTTTTCCCCATTATTTTCCCAATAATAAGCTACATAACTAGTGCAACACTAACCCACTTATTACCCCTAATTAACTAACTAATAAAAAAGAAAAATATTGGTTCGCAAACCCCCCATAACAAAAAAGACATAAAAAAACTCTGAAGAGTGCGATGTCAGATCAGTAAAAATCATGCAACAGGCATGCAGGGGTTAAATTTTATTAAATAAATATATTAAAATTACCTTTATTTATTAAAAAAAACTTTATAAATTGTAAAAATAAAATAAAATCTGTTAAAAAAAACTAAATGAGGGCCATAAAGTGGAAGGAAACTGATCACAGTTAAAAACTGTGATCAGCAATGAAAGGGTTAATTTTTTTTAAAAAAAAATTTCACCTATGTGTATGTAATTAATTTATTTTTACTTACAGGTCACTCTCTGTGCTTCACTATAAGAATGTGAAGCACAGGGAGTGAATTAGAGGCAAAGTCAGTGTGTTTGCATGTTATCGCGGTGATCACTCAATCACCGCGATCACATGCCCGGAAACTGACCGATCAGGTCCAGGAGCTTTGCCTCGGGTGCGAGGCTTAGTCCTGGACCCGTTGCAGACTAGCTGGCGGTGCCCACGGAGCGCACCGACGGCTAGACTGCATGACGAGTTAACTCGTCATAAGGTCGGGAAGGGGTTAAAATACAAATAAACAAACTTAACACAGAACACAAATAAGAACTATAATCATTAATGACGGCAGGTGCTTTTTGTAACAAGGTATCTTGACAGATATCTCTTAAGGGATTTTACACTAGGGGGGGGGACATATGATGGTGTCCACATTTGTAGTGTTCTGTAAGAAAAGGAGGATGCAGCCACTTTCTTTTTGTATTGTGGTACAATAAATGAAGTGTTGGTACTGAATCGGAGATTATAGGAGGTGAGAACAGCTGGGGAGAGCATTCTACTGAGGTAGGGTTGGATATCTTCTTTGATATTTCAAATGAACAGACTTATTTTGAACCACAACATCCAAGGAAAGATACTTAGAGGTGATTATTTCCAATGATTCAAACATAGACATGTAATGTAGCAGAGCAATGGAAAATTCTAGAACAATGCTTGCTAGCATAGGAAAATGTTTTAGCAGTTGAAAGATGGAACGCTTATGCTACTTTGTAGAGCACTAGTAAGATCGGAAATCCGATGCCCTGCATTATCTCTAAACATGGGGAGCGCGAGCAGTTCTTACTGAGCTCTGTCACAAAGAGCTAATGCTGCTTGGCTCCCCTAAGCTGACACTGCTCTGCTTCAGGGGGTGGGGGCAGACCTCACACCGGTGGGATCGGCCCCCTCCCAGGCTGCTCCACAGTGGCTGTGTAGAGGGCTGGTGAAGGGAGATCATCTCCCCAGCCAGTGCATCTACCTGCATTTTTCCCCCTCAGGGCTGGCGCCCCATCGCTGCGGCGCCTTAAGGCAGCTGCCCGAGCAGCCTTACGGTGGCGCCGGCCCTGTGTGGAAGCCAGGTGGGGAAGTGATGATGTGCTCCCACAAAAAGACACTGAAATGCTTACAATGAAGGAAAATGTACTTCTTCTTCTATAGTGCTTTTAATAAATTATCAGTTCCAAGGAAGACATAACACATGGAGAAATGCCAAATACAAGCTTTTTTTAGAAGCAGAGTGCCAGTCTTTTTCATGGATTTTATACAAGAGGAGGATTTGATGCAATGTAGAAGTTGTCAGATATTTCCTCATAATTAAC
Organism: Pelodytes ibericus; assembly: GCA_036172795.1. NCBI lineage: Eukaryota > Metazoa > Chordata > Amphibia > Anura > Pelodytidae > Pelodytes > Pelodytes ibericus. Next base: position 1,172,623 of record CM069868.1, read on the forward strand.
CCTACGAAGTATATTCCACAGGCTATTCCACATTTGAGGAGCTCAGTAAGAGAAGGCATGCTTTCTTTGTGTCATGTGGAACTGATATTAACCTCTTAGTGACCGGGCTGTTTTAAAAATTGTAACTTTTTAGCAGTGTTTGTGTGTAGCTGTCATTTTCCTATTTCTCATTTAATCTACCCACACAAATTACATACTGTTTTATTTACCTATAAAAAAGGATTTATTTAGATCATTTTTTAGTTCCCTAACCATTTTATCCTACATTGACCTTTTGATCCAACCCTAATTATCACCCTAACCCTAAATCTATTCCCCTAAGTGCAAGCCTAACCCAAACACTAGTTTTAATTTTGTTATCACTTTTTTATATGGCCACTACAGGGCAGCACCATATTGGTTGGTGCCTGCAATCAATCGGTCATTACCTGATGCTTTTCCATTACATTCCTGGTACGTCCATTGTCACGAAAGGGTTGAAGTGATCCTGATTTTATAGATGATGATTTTATAGAATCTTTTTATAGATTCTATCTAGCAGAACATGTTGTTGCTCAATAAAGGCTAAAAATTGTTTCATTATTTGTTTTAAACAAGTTGAAAATAGCAACAACAAAAAAGGAGGCAGACTAGGTGGGCCAAATGGTTCTTAGTCTATGTTTCTGTATAACTTGAACTTTCCTTGTATCTTTGGTTAGGAAGCTTAACTGTGATTCCGTTTACTTGTATACAAAAAATGATGGTATTAATTGGTTCCCACATCCAGTTCAGAATGTCCAAGCTGATAAGTATTCAGAGATGCTTTGATGAAATTCTTTTACTATTGTAAAACTTTTCTTGCTCAAAATGAACTGCTACATTGTCCTGTTGTATTTATAACCAACAGCTTTATTTGTCTCTATCACTTCTGATGCTTAAAATCCCATCTTCAAGGACTTGTTCCTATTGTTCTACCTCAGGATGGGATGAACACAAGCTTGGCATCTCTGATTTAAGTCTTAAATATAATCTATAAAGCCCTCACACAGAGATGGATATGCTGTATAGAAAAATGATTCCTTTGATATATTATAAGAGAAACACATTGGTAAGAAAGAATATAATAATAATAATAAATCAGGGGAGGGTAAGAAATACCCTGAGAAAGCAAGAAAATGTGACATAATCTACCATTGGCAATGAGCATTATTTGTAATTATAACTAAAGTAGACCTGCCATTTGTGTTACTATGTTACTATGATGGTGGGTGCCATATTGATGGAGCAGTATGCTCCGGCAATATGGCTGTGCCCTCTTGTGGTCAGAGCTTCGGAAGTGAAAAAAAATTCACTTCCATCGCTCTGAATATGTTGCTTGACTGCCCCTAGAGGCAGTCAGCAGCATTGCAACGAAAAAAAAAAAAGACTTAATTAGCTTAAAACAGGCATTATGGTTAGATTAGCTTATAGGGTTAAAATAAAATTAGGGTTAGCATAAGGGATAGGGTTACAACTAAATGAAAATATATTAAGGGACAGCATAAGGGTTAAAGTTGGGGTTAAATTTAGGGTTGGGGTAAAAATGTCAGTATAAGAAAAAAACAAAAAACACTATTTTTGGTTTTTAACATGCAAAAAAATGCAGAAAAACACGGAAACATGGATATTTCTGAACTAGTGACAACATTTAGAAACTATTTAGATGAGATCTTTTTTAATGATTGTATTTGTGTAAATTATATTTTAGGTCAAAGTTAGAAAAAGTGTTCTTTTTATTTTTTCATCATGTTTTATGTTTTTTTTATAGTAAATTACACCACAGAAATGTAAAAACAGCCCTTGTCACCAAGGGAAAGTCAAGGTCAAAATGTCTTGTCACTAAAGGGGTTAAACTGGCATCGAATCAACGTAGATAATAACAATGTTTATTCAAATTGCTAGTGACAGTATAAGTCTTAGGGCACAGGAGTCAGAAAGCCAGAAACAGAGTAGCACAACAAATGTAAGGTAGCAGGGTGTTTGTAGCACACATATACACATTTTCCATCTTGCTTGTACTTACATTTCACTTACACCATAAGCCAGCATGTTTTGGGGGCATACTCCAGAACTGTTTAACTTAAACTCTGACAATAAACCATTTTATTCTTTTATATTGCTTCTTTAAGGTTATGGACACTGGTTTGACACTCTTATGACAGGAATGCAGTCTCATCCAGGCTGTATCCAATAATTCCTGTATCCTTTGTTTTGCTTTGCTCTCTTTTTTATGTTTTATGCTGGTTCCTGTCTTTTCTTTTGTCTCTGTTCCTTGTATTTGTGTCCTGCCTGGCCACATAATGGCACCTTCATTGTTCAGCCACAGAGGGAGTGTGGTCACCCTGCACCAGGCCCTGTGTCTCCATATCCTCCACCGTAACTCCTGAACTCACATAGAGGGATGAAAAGAAGAGAATAATGCATTTCATTATGGGATTTGTGCCTCTTGTGCAGTACCAAGTGCCAACGAAAAAAACTAAACTCTAACTGAATTATAGAGAACTGAAATCAGAATTGCACAACTTTGACCAAGAGCCAAAAATAAATAAAAATAACCGTGGATTTTTTACTTTTCACACCAAATGATGTCTTTGGATATATTTTACCTTTTATCTGTATAGGTGCTAATTATACTTTTTGCCATTAAATGCTTTGGGCAGGGCACATTTTGCAAAGCTAATCTTCCATCGTGACGTTTCGCAGTTAGCCCATTTATCAGTGTTATTATTCTCTTCTCCATGCTCGCTAACGGTATGCAATGATTGGAATATAACATTAAGTGTTCTAGCTAATTGGAGTAAAATAACCTTATCAAAGCAGAACACTCCTAACTCTTCTTCTTTATTTTTCTTTACAGCGAAGCTTTCTGGAACAGAGTCTCAACTTATAAAATAACTGAAGGAAAGGAGGCTTGAATAAAAAATGTCTTTTACTTCACCTTGATTACTAGATTTCTGAATATGCATGAGTTTATTCTAATTAATGTTTGTGGGTTTGTAAGTCTGTTTTCCCTGCTGGATAATGAGATTTGAAAAAAATAGATACATGTTTATATTGTGCTTTATTGTTATAGAAAGAAAACTGTGTGTTGTATTAATGAACCCCTCTTTGTGTGCTCCCTAGATAGCTGTGAGTTTAGGGTCTCACCCTATCAAGAGTGTGCTTTGACGTAGTGGGTAAACTTAATTAGCCTTTAGCCAATTAATAAAGCCAATATCTTTCATTTCTTCTACGTTTGTGCAATTGCTACCAGTATTATGTGGGCAAGAAGTGCAGTCAGCCTATGGATATACTGCAAATCTAATTATACTTATTTGTAGGATTCTTACATTTTTTCAGTAAGCATTATTTTATATATGTGTAGTATCTGAGTCTAATGCATAAACTATTTGTTTCTTCATTTATCTTTTTGGAGGCCAAGCATTTTTCATTCCAGAAGTACACGCAAGTGATGTCAACTCGGTGGGAGTCCTGGTAGGAGAATGTCAGCTGATTAAAGTTTATGTAGTAGAGGATGTCTGCTTGGTTTCCCACGTGTTCACATCGGTAGTCTGATTGGGTGTAAGCTGCCGTTATTTGGTATCTTCTGGATAACAGTACACCTAGTAAAATGTGGAAAGGTCAGTCAACCTAGATAAAGCCAGTGGTACTACTATACTGCAATGATAGGCAAAGAGTGTATATAACACCAGCGTCCATGGTTTGTGAAGGTCCATAGAACATCATGACAATAACCATCACAAAGTCCAGTAAAGGTCTGCTCTGCTTTAGTGGTGTTGCTATAGACTGTCATCAACAAGTAAATGATATCCATGCAAGAGTGCACCGAACTAAATGATTGTTCAACTAGCACTGTGAACCTTCGAACCCGATTGTGGCTACATACAGTTCACCCTGTCTATTCGCCACAGCGCAGATTGCTAGTTGATTAATTGTCCATGAGGTTTCCAGATAGTATATAATAAAAAGGAAAAAAAAAACTAAAAAGTACCAGGATAGTGTAGATTGTGAAAGGTACCAAAAGTATAAATTTAGTGCATAGAGAAAATTAAACTCACAATAAAATAACAGGACACCTCTCGGACATGTTCTGTACGGATATTTTGAGTCTTTATATTCACAGTAATTTTACAGCTATTCTATAATGAACATTTTTTAAATTGGCCTGTGTTTTGCAGTATCTGTTATTTCTAAAACATGGCCTACACACAAGGGACTGCTCCTATGTTAGTGACTCTTTCAATCACTCTTCCATAATAAGCTTCATCCAATGAGGACTGCAGTGATCCAGATAATTGGGAGCGTTTGTTTTTGTTGGAGACATGAAATCTCTGATCTGAAAAGCAATTGTGAAGTGTCCTTCAAAAAGTCAAGAACTAAATGGAAACCCTAATTGGACACTAACATGGAGCAAACTTCCATGCTCTTGAATCTCTTGATTTAACCACTTGAGTTATAAATGAGCATCTTCCAACAAAGACATGGATAGTATTTCAGTTAAAGCTTGTAAATATCACATCCTTGAAGACATTACATGTTGTCATCGTAGTGTTGGTTAGAACTATTAATTAATCAAATGGTCAGAGGTACAGGCCTCCTTTATATAATGCAGCATTGTATGTCTCTTTATGTCTCACCCTTTGCTGCACACAAAATACTATGTGGAATACAGGAGCAAAAATAAGGGAGGGATAGACAAAGAGGAAGGGAGAGATAGACAGAGGAAGGGAGAGATAGACACAGAGGAAGGGAGGGATAGACACAGAGGAAGGGAGAGATAGACACAGAGGAAGGGAGGGATAGACACAGAGGAAGGGAGGGATAGACACAGAGGAAGGGAGGGATAGACACAGAGGAAGGGAGGGATAGACACAGAGGAAGGGAGAGATAGACACAGAGGAAGGGAGGGATAGACACAGAGGAAGGGAGGGATAGACACAGAGGAAGGGAGAGATAGACACAGAGGAAGGGAGGGATAGAAGCAGAGGAAGGGAGGGATAGAAGCAGAGGAATGGAGGGATAGACACAGAGGAAGGGAGGGATAGAAGCAGAGGAAGGGAGGGATAGACACAGAGGAAGGGAGGGATAGAAGCAGAGGAAGGGAGGGATAGACACAGAGGAAGGGAGGGATATACACAGAGGAAGGGAGGGATAGACACAGAGGAAGGGGGGGATAGAAGCAGAGGAAGGGAGGGATAGACACAGAGGAAGGGAGGGATAGACACAGAGGAAGAGAGGGATAGACATAATAACAGAGAAACAACACAAGACATGTTATAATGATTGAGATTAATGTGAGAGCAACAATCATGTAATGTTTTTAAGGAATTCACATATGATTTGGAAAATAGAATTTAAAGAGTGAAATGTATTTGAAAGGGTTTTGTCAATCTGCGAGCATCCTTCGATCTATTCCACAGGTTGTATGACTCCCAATTCCCTGACTTTCATCCTCGATTAATAAGATGAATACAACACTAGATTCAGGATTCCTGACACTTATTGGGTATCTCAATACAAGGAACTGAAATGACACAGTTGATTTCAAGATTTTTTTTTTGTTTTATTTCCTTAAACTCATTATTACTGCTCTTCTCCCTAACACTGAAAAGTGTAAATAACCCAACATTTTGCACTATAACTCTGCCACCCATAGCTTTGCCCATCCACACTCTCTGTGCAGATAGATGTTGCTGCCAGACAAGTGAACACAGGGCCTCCATGGGTGGCAGGCTGCATTGCAGCTGTCATTATTGTCATACCCCTGGACTACACCTGGTTTGCTTAGTTCAGAAACATTTTACAAACAAAAAGAAAGTGGGTTGAGCTGCTTTCTCTTACTGAGCTCTTTAACTGTGGAAAAGTCTTCCAAACAGAGACCTAAACTACTCTAACATGCCTGGAAAATAAGAATATATCTACAATCTTTTACACATACATTATATATGTACAAAAGTATTTCAGACCCATTGCAATATAGATGTTTAAAATCAAGCACCTAGCCATGCAATCTGCATTTACCGAGTTATTCATATAATGTGTAAAATTGGATTGTTGTGAAGAGCTCAGTGAACTGAAGTGTGGCACAGTGAAAGGATGTCATGCATTTAGGAAAAGCAGCAACTTGCACACAAATAAGAAGACCACGTGAAGCCACAGAGCGGGGTCAGTGAGTGCTATGGGCCAAGGTGTGAGCAAGTCACCAATGCTCTGCTGATTCAGTAGCTGAAGAATTTAAAACTTCCACTGACATTAATATCAGCTCATGGAAACCCATTCCATGTGCACCAGGAGCTTCATGGAATGGGATTCCATGGCCGAGGATCTGCATGCAAGCTTCACATCACCAAGTACAATGCCAAGCGTCGGATCGAGTGGTGTAAAGCATGCCACCACTGGACTCTGGAGCAGCTGCATGCAAACCTCACATCACCAAGTACAATGCCAAGCATGGGATCGAGTGGTGTAAAGCATGCCACCACTGGACTCTGGAGCAGCTGCATGCAAGCCTCACATCACCAAGTACAATGCCAAGAGTCGGATCGAGTGGTGTAAAGCATGCCACCACTGGACTCTGGAGCAGCTGCATGCAAGCCTCACATCACCAAGTACAATACCAAGCATCAGGGGCGTACCTAGAGCATTTGGCACCCGGGGCGGACCCTGAGTGTGGCACCCCCCCCCCACCCCCATAATAAAAATGCAAGAAAACACCCACAATTTTTTCAATGTTTGAAAATTGTACAATTATAGATACCAGGAATAGTGTGCCAGTCAGATACCAGTAATATTGTGCCAGTCAGATACCAGTAATATTGTGCCACTCAGAGCCCAGTAAGTGCCAGTCAGAGCCCAGTAATAGTGTGCCACTCAGAGCCCAGTAATAGTGTGCCAGTCAAAGCCCAGTAATATAGTGCCACTCAGAACCCAGTAATATAGTGCCAGTCAAAGCCCAGTAATAGTGTGCCACTCAGAGCCCAGTAATAGTGTGCCACTCAGAGCCCAGTAATAGTGTGCCACTCAGAACCCAGTAATATTATGCCAGTCAGATACCAGGAATATTGTGCTAGTCAGATACCAGGAATATTGTGCTAGTCAGAGCCCAGTAATATAGTGCCAGTCAGAGGCCAGTAATAGTGTGCCAGTCAGTGCCCAGTAATAGTGTGCAAGTCAGTGCCCAGGAATATTGTGCCACTCAGAGCCCAGTAATAGTGTGCCACTCAGAGCCCAGGAATATTGTGCCAGTCAGATGCCCAGTAATATTGTGCCAGTCAGTGCCCAGGAATATTATGCCAGTCAGATGCCAAGTAATTTTGTGCCAGTCAGTGCCCACGAATATTATGCCAGCCAGAAGCCAAGGAATATTATGCCAGTTATATGCCCAGGAATATTGTGCCAGTCAGATGCCCAGGAATATTGTGCCAGTCAGATGCCCAGGAATATTGTGCCAGTCAGTGCCCAGTAATAGTGTGCCAGTCAGAGCCCAGTAATAGTGTGCCAGTCAGTGCCCAGTAATAGTGTGCCACTCAGTGCCCAGGAATATTGTAACAGTCATATGCCCAGGAATATTGTGCCAGCCAGATGCCAAGTAATATAGTGCCAGCCAGATGCCCAGTAATATTGTGCCAGCCAGATGCCAAGTAATATAGTGCCAGCCAGATGCCTGTAATATAGTGCCAGCCAGATGCCTGTAATATAGTGCCAGCCAGATGCCAAGTAATATAGTGCCAGCCAGATGCCTGTAATATAGTGCCAGCCAGATGCCTGTAATATAGTGCCAGCCAGATGCCAAGTAATACAGTGCCAGCCAGAACCCAGTAATACAGTGCCAGCCAGATGCCAAGTAATACAGTGCCAGCCAGATGCCAAGTAATACAGTGCCAGCCAGATGCCTGTAATACTGTGCCACTGCTCCCCCCCCCCCCCCCCATCACTTACCAAATCGCTGCTTCTCCCGGACGGACGACTCCTCCGTGCAGTCTTCTCTTCCCTCCTGCACGGAGGAGGGAAACACAGTCGCCGGATGTGACGTATCGTCACATCCGGTCGCTGTGATTTTTTTTTTCCACCCGGCGGTCGCATCCAGAGGATGCGGCCGCCTGAAAAAGAAAAAAAAAAGAAAAGAAAAGGTAAGCAGCGCAGGGGGGCACCCCCCTAGTCAGTGGCACCCGGGGCGGGCCGCCCCCCCCCCACCCCCCCCCTCGGGACGCCACTGCCAAGCATCGGATTGAGTGGTGTAAAGCATGCCGCCACTGGACTCTGGAGCAGCTGCATGCAAGCCTCACATCACCAAGTACAATGCCAAGCGTCCGATCGAGTGGTGTAAAGCATGCCGCCACTGGACTCTGGAGCAGCTGCATGCAAGCCTCACATCACCAAGTACAATGCCAAGAGTCCGATCGAGTGGTGTAAAGCATGCCGCCACTGGACTCTGGAGCAGCTGCATGTAAGCCTCACATCACCAAGTACAATGCCAAGCATTGGACCGCGTGGTGTAAGCACGCCGCCACTGGACTCTGGAGCAGCTGCATGCAAGCCTCACATCACCAAGTACAATGCCAAGCATCGACTCAAGTGGTGTAAAGCATGCCACCACTGGACTCTGGAGCAGCTGCATGCAAGCCTCACATCACCAAGTACAATGCCAAGCATCGGATCGAGTGGTGTAAAGCACGCCAGCACTGGACTCTGGAGAAGCTGCATTCAAGCCACAAATCACCAAGTACAATGCCAAGCATCAGATTGAGTGGTGTAAAGCATGTCACCACTGGACTCTGGAGCAACTGCATGCAAGCCTCACATCACCAAGTACAATGCCAAGCGTCGAGTGGTGATTTAGTGGTGTAAAGCACATTTCCATTTGACACTGGATACTTGAGAGCGAGATAAATCTAAATGTATTCTTCCTTGTTACACACTTTATAAATAAATACATACATTGGCCACATGTTTTACTTTGACATTGTAACATATACCAATATATTTTCATGTTTGGCAATAGAATGATACAGTATAAAACATTGTTGGCTATGGCGTATCCATCTCTGCATTAAAAGATGGAATATTGATGTTCTATACACATTAAACTCTATTATTTCATGTTGGCATGAAGTAAAAAAAAAAGTTATCCTTTTCATTAACTTTTGATGGCCAGGTGTGTTTTAATTATTTAATCCAGTTTGAATTGTTAATAAGGAAAGAATTGCTGATAATAGCAAAAAAATCTCAGTGTGGGTGGATGCTTACCACTGATATGAGAAGGCATCACGGAGAACTAAGACAACAGTTTGGCATAAAATCCACTACAGCATGCCAACATGTCACCAGTGATAGACAATGCTTTTGTATTTAGGACATGATTAGAAAAAGTCACTTTGTGTTCTTCCTGCCATGTTGAGATATAGTTGCAGATTGACAGAGTTGGATCCAGCCAACCACTTTAAGACGCGATGTAACTTACCATTAGGAAGAAGAATTCTTTAGCTGTATATTTACATTCTCTTAGTATTAAGCAATAGCTTAGTTCCCTGAAATAGGTTTGTTTTTACAGGTTACCCAGTCAAGTAACATTTAAAGGAATATATTTTATATACGCTTCTAAATGTTTGTTTTTAAAGAATCAAAAATGCATTTTATTATTCGAATAACAAGCAAATGATCAAGATAAAATCGCCGGTTTCTGACATCACATGTTAAACTCAGTGTTTATGTCATGATGTCACGGATACATTTAAAGCATATGTTTATCTTTATTTAGATATTCACTTGCAGTTCAGCTAACACACTGAACATAGACTGGATATATACTGTATACATTTTTATTTTTTGTTCATTTATTTTATTCTCTTATTTCACATTATAAACCATGTTTAGGTGATGATGTCCCTTTATGGATTTGCACACAGTTGCATGGTGGGAGAAGACTTATAGAAATATAATCAACATATGTGCAGTGTCAATCAAATTTTTACATACATTTCCCAGAAACTAAGCTATAACTGACAATATTCTATTTTGTGTCGATTTTTCAAAATACTAGTTAACTGTAATGTGCTTACATGTTCCGACATTTTATTTTTCTGCAGGAGATGCTAGCAGAATGCTTGGTTGCATAGGGAGAGGTATTAGCAGAATGTTTGGTTGTATAGGGAGAGGTATTAGCAGAATGCTTGGTTGTATAGGGAGAGGTATTAGCAGAATGCTTGGTTGTATAGGGAGAGGTATTAGCAGAATGCTTGGTTGCATAGGGAGAGGTATTAGCAGAATGTTTGGTTGCATAGGGAGAGGTATTAGCAGAATGCTTGGTTGTATAGGGAGAGGTATAAGCAGAATGCTTGGCTGTATAGGGAGAGGTAATAGCAGAATGCTTGGCTGTATAGGGAGATGTATTAGCAGAATGCTGGGCTGTATAGGGAGAGGTAATAGCAGAATGCTTGGTTGTATAGGGAGAAGTATGAGCAGAATGCTTGGCTGTATAGGGAGAGGTAATAACAGAACGCTTGGTTACATAGGGAGAGGTATTAGCAGAATGCTTGGTTGTATAGGGAGAGGTATTAGCAGAATGCTTGGTTGTATAGGGAGAGGTATTAGCAGAATGCTTGGTTGCATAGGGAGAGGTATTAGCAGAATGTTTGGTTGCATAGGGAGAGGTATTAGCAGAATGCTTGGTTGTATAGGGAGAGGTATAAGCAGAATGCTTGGCTGTATAGGGAGAGGTAATAGCAGAATGCTTGGCTGTATAGGGAGATGTATTAGCAGAATGCTGGGCTGTATAGGGAGAGGTAATAGCAGAATGCTTGGTTGTATAGGGAGAAGTATGAGCAGAATGCTTGGCTGTATAGGGAGAGGTAATAACAGAACGCTTGGTTACATAGGGAGAGGTATTAGCAGAAGGCTCGGTTGTATAGGGAGAGGTATTAGCAGAATGCTTGGTTGTATAGGGAGAGGGATTAGTAGAATGCTTGGTTGTATAGGGAGAGGTATTTTACAGTAGAAAGAGGGAAGTACTCATGCCATTGTATAGAGCACTGGTGAGACCTCACTTGGATTATTGTACAGAGCGCTGGTGAGACCTCACTTGGAGTATTGTACAGAGCACTGGTGAGACCTCACTTGGATTATTGTACAGAGCACTGGTGAGACCTCACTTGGATTATTGTACAGAGCACTGGTGAGACCTCACTTGGATTATTGTACAGAGCACTGGTGAGACCTCACTTGGAGTATTGTACCGAGCGCTGGTGAGACCTCACTTGGAGTATTGTACAGAGCGCAGGTGAGACCTCACTTGGAGTATTGTATAGAGCGCTGGTGAGACCTCACTTGAAGTATTGTACAGAGCACTGGTGAGACCTCACTTGGAGTATTGTACAGAGCACTGGTGAGACCTCACTTGGAGTATTGTACGCAGTACTGGAGACCGTATCTCCTGAAGGATATTGATACTTTGGAGAGAGTTCAGAGAAGGGCTACTAAACTGGTTCATGGGTTGAAGGATAAAACTTACCAGGAAAGGTTAAAGCATCTTAACATGTATAGCTTGGAGGAAAGACGTAACAGGGGGGATATGATAGAAACATTTATATACATATGTTTCTATTATTACTAGCACCATAACTAACAATATTCATTCATTATCCATTTAAATTTCCATCAGATCTTGAGATAGTTATCTTGGTAAAACACTTACCTTGTTGTGTCTTCTCCACCCATCAGCAAAAATGGCGATCACCACCATCTTATCGGTGGTGGTGTGTTATGTGCTGCAAATTTACATGACTTAAACCATTGCATTCAAATGTTTAGATGAAAGATTAGAAGTGCGTTGCACACCATGCGGCTGTGTAGGTGAACATAACAAGAGGCACCACTGATGGAGAGTCCCAATGCAAAGTAGGTAAAATAATAGAGCCACAGTGCGTAGTCAGGGTCCAAAAAGAAATAGTAAAGCTTTTAATGTGCCATATTTAGTAAAACAATAAAGTATTAAGGTATTTCACCCCACACACATGGGATTGTAGTATTGTTACAGATGTAAATGTAAGGATTAGATTTGCTTATACAATTCAAAGAAAACTATAAAACCATGAGGTTCAACGACTTAGACAGACCTAATTTTTTAAATCTGTAGCATGAATAAAAAAAAAAAGTTTAATATAGTGTAATATGGATATCAATATGTTGATTGAAATAAACCTTTGGAGAATGTCTATTAGTTAAAAATAATCTCCAGAATAGTGTGATAGTATATTCAGCATTCAAGTTCAATGCATTCAGCAAAGAATGAATATACTGCACCTACAAGTTCTACTGAATTACAACATAGGTGCAATTATAAATATTAAACACCTTTTACAGCCTTGCTAAATCTTTTTGAGATTTACAAGTAATTTATTCTTTATTGCCGTGATTGAATTTTCTTAAGTTTTATCCGCTGAATCAGTTTTAATGAAATTGATTCAATATTTCATCAAATTTCTAATATTTTTAGAATGATGTGCATTAGATGAAACATTGTAGGCAATTTGATTTAATTAATATACTTTCTAAACATCTCAACAATCCATCGAAAGAGAAATTACAAGGTAAATAATTAATAATTTTTTTAAAGTGTTTTTGAAAAGATAGTTTGTTGAAGATGTGGAAGGCAAATCTAGTATCTTAGATCCATGAATGTATTTACTTCTCAGACCCTGATTTGTAATAACTGACATAGTGCAAAGGAAATACTAAAATTAGCATACTAGTGTCATGGTGCCAATGTAACATCCCAGTCAGGGGAAGGCTGGATTTTTTTTGACCAGGGGGAGAAACAATTTAGTTGGCCATGGAGCAACTTTATCAGCGACAAGGGGTGGCCGCCATGATCTTCAGAGATAAACACAATTAGACAGATAAGCCAAAGAAATAGAAAGAAAGACAGAGCAGTGCTCGGTCCTGAATGTCTTTATACCCAGTTTCTATCTCAGATCCCAAAATGTACAGGGGTGAAAGGCTGTAAAGGTTGCATGTCTAAGTGGTCTGCATGGAAAGCCAAACTATGGAGTATAACTGACCTTGGTGCTTTCTATCCCAATCTATTGATATCAGCCAGAGCCTCATCTGAAGAAGATTTCCCTATATAAAAAGTAGTGCAGCCCATTGAGTCAGTGTCTAATATTTAGTTTGAATCTCATTTCCAAAAAGTTTATGGTTCCACCTTTCTGGAACCTGGGATCATGGAGCGTCTGGCAAGGGGGAAAAAGGTTAATTGACCCTGATACTACTCTCCAACATGACTCAGTGTGATGAGGTTACACTACTGCCCAGGTGCGTAGGCTTGGCAGCAATCTTCAACCCATAAGGCTCTGGCTGGTATCAATAGGTTTGGATAGAAAACACCAAGGTCAGGTATGCTCCATAGTTTGGCTCAATTACCTTCTCTTAATTTACTGAATGTATGACCTCAGTGCCCATAAGAAATCTGAAAAAAAGTGTAGTAAGGGTAAAGGTGACTAGTTTTCCATCAAAATATTTATTTTCTTCTGTAGAAAGCTTTCAAAACCATTCAGATGATGCCGTATAAAACAGAAAATTATATTGATTATGTGGCCGAAGTTCAAAAGGAGAGCTTGCAAAATCTGCTAAAAGGATTAACGGTACAGCTTATGTCTGGGAGTTTAACATGTTCTCTTGGGGAGGGAGAGAATTGAGAGAAGACATTCTAGCAGAACATTCATAGCTGATTAGTTGCAGCGATTGCAGCAAGTAATGCAGATATTCCATAAAACCCAGTATAATGTGTGACATGTTTATAAATCATTTTGTGCAATAAAACAGAAATGGCCGTGCTAATTAAGAATCTATCATTGTTTGTACTAGTAAAGTCATTTGATATTTTTATGTGTGTATTAATTAATATATAACAATTGTAATGATTTCCATTGTTTTTTTAGTCTGGGATAAGTGTAAATATAGCAACAATAATCGTCATATACACTTTTATTGGTGCAAATCCTCTGTGTCTCAGTCAGTAATCAGTTAAGTGGAATAGTGAAGGTAGTTAGGACCTCTCACCAAAAGGATTAGCAAACTATGTGTTAAGATGCAAACCACACCTTATTATCCACAAAGTTGGTTATACATAGCAGAACACAGGGGGAGAGACAAGCGCAGATAGAGAGGATGAAAAACTGAGAAAGCTGAAACCTTCCACCCTCCTTTCTCTGTTTGAAGGTCCCATTCTCTAGAATTTGCTGCATCAAACTTTTCACGTTGGTCCTACCGATAAATGATTGGAACACAGTCAGTAGGAAATTGTGCAAACAGATATATTACAGGTATTGAATACATAATTATGGGAATTCACTAGGCAATGAACTGCGTCGAACTAGCAAATGCACTTGATAAATCAGTCTTTAAATGTGAAATTAAAAAGAATGTTGGAGAATATTTTGGTAATGTATTATGTTTCTATTAATGAGCATTGATTTGTGCATATTAAAGCTGCCATTTAAAAGTGTATGCACAAATACACAACTAGTGCTTCAATGCTAAATTGCCCTTTCCAAATGTTTTGCCAAGGCTGGACCCATCATCCTGCATGTCTGGGCGTAGCTATACTTCATCTATTATAAGAATCACACGACGCTGTATGAAAATTACTTGATTTGAAATGTGTCACACTTCAAGTTAAAAATCTGTGGATAACAGTAATATGCACAATAAAAATTGTCAATATAAAAAAAAAAAAAAAAAGAATCACACGAATGCACATGCTAACTTCACATGCACATGCTATGATGTCATAGATAGCTTTGCCACCCAGCCAGGAAAAAAATGTGTTTGAAGGCCATAGTTAAGTCTATGGGGGCAACAGCAGTACTGTGTTTGACAAAATGTGGCTAATGTGCAGTGTACATGCATGGCACGCAAACTACACATGCTCTGGAAGACTAGAACTCATGTGCCAAGCTTCCCCATTAAAGTCAATACATTTTTTAAGATGTGGGAATGGATTTGAATTAATGTTATAGTTGAAGGAGTAGTACCATGTTTACCATGGAAAAAAAGAAGGAACGAGTGGGGCTAAAATGGTAGCATTTATTGGCTAACAGAGTTTTTCTTGGCTTTTTTTTTAAAGCTATTAACTATGTTTTGTAATTAGGAATTTGGTTGTAGCTTCATTTCTGCCTGAGGAAGGGACCTAGCAACTTGGTCTTGAAAGCTTGCAATCAAACTCTCCGTTAGCCAATGCATGGGATCATTTTCTACCTACTTATTTGATGTAATGTCTTCACAAACAGGTAATATTCAGGAAAGGACAAGATCACTTGGTGCAGAGCAAAACCAGCTTTACCATCTTAGGAAGATGAACGTTTTCCAAGAACACACAACACCTTCTAAATAAAATGTAATCAATAGTCTGTAGAACACAACAGAGTGATTATTACCTGAATGGTTCCTCAGATGGATTGCAGATATTCCGAAGCTTTTGATCACATTAGCTCAAGTTGCGGAAAACTTCAAATCAATTTCTCCTTGGCTTCCTAAAATTCGAGTTGCGTAATGTGGATCTTTAGTGCATTCTACTTCGGTAAAAGACTAAATTACTCATTTACTAAACTCTGCCTTTATAGAGAAAGGGGCAAAGAAACATGTCTGTGCGCTAAGCTAGCCACATATTCAGATAATAGAAATGTATAAAATGATGCTAACCAAACAGATGTGAACATGCTGCAAATACAGTGTGATTGGCTGTACAATGTATACAAAAAAACAGAAACTGTCTGTGCTTCTCACCCTAATAAAGATGGAAACAAACATATACACAGAATATAACAACCTCACCTATTTGCAGCATGCTCACACCTGTTTGGTAAGCTTCATTTTATACATTTAGATAATTTGGGCCTGTGTCTAGCTTAACGCACAGACAGCTTTGTGCACTTTGGATGCCCACTAGATAGGCGGTGAGGTTAGGTTCTCATCCTATTGAGAGTGTGCCTTGACATGGCAGGCGAGCTTAATTATGATTTGGCCAATATATATAACCAGAACCTCTCATTTATGTTATATTTATATATCTGTTGCCAAATTTATTAGGGTGAGAAGCGCAGATACTTTTTGTTTTTTCTTTATCGAAAAAAAAACTTTACTGCTGTTTGGGATTAAGTAAACATTGTAATATGTTTGAATGTACACGCCCAATAGCTGCCCAGAAGCAAACTGTAGAGTATTGTGTTTATATTTGCATAAAATCAGGAATGAATCATCTAAGACGAATTGCAGTCTGAAACAAAAATCTCCTGTTTTACTATAAAGTCCCCAGTAAGGGCTATTTGTGTATAGCTGAAATCCCTTTCATGTTACAAAAGTGGTTAATTAAATTGTTCAGTCTCTTGCTTTGATTCAGATGTTTAGATAAGTGCACTTACTGCTACAAAGAAAAAACATACAAAAATAATTGTTTTCGAGTACCCGATTCATTTCACATACTCATTATTTTCTTTTTTCAAATGCACCTTTTCCCTCCAGCGTATTGTTGTCAAACTGCACAAGAACTTGATAACATTGTCAATTTTACCCAACATAATACAAAAACAGCAATTCCATACAACATTAAAGCATAATACATTTTAATCAGCAACACAAAGGAAATCAAAGCATTGAAAATAGTATTGTACAAACACTTGTCATAAATTATAGAGTTTATGACCCATCCAATTTTTTCAAGTAGAGGGTCCCTTCTATTCAACACTTCCGTCCACTGTGTGTGATTGATGTAGATACATTTGGCTGGGGAGAAATCCCATATTACAACGCAATCTTAAGAAACACCTATAATCCAACTCTGCGTGGAATACCTATCTCTAATCCCTTCCTTCTTTTGTTTAATCTCTCTTGTTTCTTTGTCTAATCTCTCTTTCTCCCTTCCCCTCTCGCTCTGCCAAACACACACTCTTTTCTCTCTCATCTGTTCCCTTTCAGTATTTCCTCCATGTTCCTGATGCTTTTCAATAGATTTTCGTCTTTGTGTTCAGCAATGTCAGTGATCAGTTATCATTTGACAGGTTAACAGATGGAGTCAGAATCTGCACAATTCAATACAGTAACATTAATCTGTTCCCTGACATGCTCAAAAGCCATACTGAGCCAGAGTAGACGACGGCCTTCTTAATTAAAAATGTGGCCATCAACAGAAAATTTCAAATTAAAAATTGCAATATAGTCTTTGGCATAAGCAGCTACTAAAGCAGTGTCTGCAAACAATAGGATTATGCCTAAATAAATACATTGTAAAAACAAATATCTTGTTGTGGAAAAAAGTGCATTTATTAAAAGAAATTCAACAATATTTTACAAACAGGCCACAAGATATCAATATCTGAAGATGTTTTTTTTTTGTGTGGCTTTAACAGAATAAATAAAGCCAGTAATATTTATAGGATCTGGCAATAGGAAACCTTTTGTCTTGTTGCAATGCATAACTCATTTAGGAGCAAAGCAATATGTATTGCTGAAATCATGTTGCTGTACTCTGTTTTATCTCCACATGGTAGTGACATTTTTAAGTATCTCTTGGCACCAAAGATAGCCAATATTTTTTTGTGTTTGGAAGGTTTGTTAACAAATAAGTTCATAATTATAGAACAGGTTAATATAGGATTCCTAGTAAAAAAAAACATCGCACTAGAAACTGGGCCAGGTAATATCTTATGTAATATTTATGGCTACATCATGAGATAGGTAACAAACACATGAAATAAATAATGTGACTAAAAGGAAATAGTTCACAGATGATATGTTAACATTGATTATATTGAACAATCTTGGATAGATCAGAGCATTATTCTAAATAATGATTGTATTATTGCTGAGATATTTTAGTCCCTGGCCAGTCACTGGAATGCAGTAAGGCTCACTCTCTATATCATAATAATGACACCTGTCATGAAAACGTTGCAAATAACAGTCTTTTTACAGCCTCAGGAAAGACCACAAGGACCATGGAGGGGATTTCAATATAAGGGGTAATCCAATGGTGGGTTACTAGAAATGAGTTTGGACCTGGCAAGGAATGATCATACAATAAGGACAACAGTCTTTCAAGTAAATGAATAAGATCAGGAGATGAGAGTCAGGAATCCACATCACAGATACAAATGAACCAGAACAATTTAGCCCAAGTTAAAATGTGATGTGACATTGACGAAGATTCCAGCTTCCACTGTGTACCACTAGGGTGTCACATTGCCCCATATATCCAAACCCCACTACATGGAACCATAACAGCACAGGAAGAGAGACATGTAAAGGTTTCCTGGAAACCACTATACGAAAAAATTATTTGTTTACTATATCTGCAGTGTCTCATGTTTATGATGTTACCTGTGGCATATTATGTATTTCTCTAATTTGCATAGAAAGTCACAGGTGATGTCATAAACAGGAGACTCCACAGACACATTTAAAACACATGTTTCTCTTTAGATTTCTATATTTGTATGTAATTCCACTAACACTATGTATAGATCATTTTTTCGTTCTTTTATTCTCTGCATTCATAGCAAACAATGTTTAGAGAGAGCCCTTCGTGGTCTGTTCCCAGCATAGTTGGTCATTGTTGACTGTAGGACCTAGTGTCGAGTATGGTAGGCTTTCTTGAGTATACAAATCCTGTGTATGGTGGGCTTGAATCCTGCTAGGGTCAACTCCATCCTTTATCTGTGTAAAGTCAATAACTGAGTACCATTAAGCACGTGTTAGCTACCATTCAGCTGCTGATTCGGATCATTCTAAGAGCACGCATTAAAGTGCTTTCGGATCCACTGGCAGAAAAAGCTCTATATAAAAATGTGTTATTATTATAATGTACTTATACATCCTATTCTGCTTTATTTGTGGTATTTGTTTCCTGCCAGTGCTGGAATTATCTTGGTTAAATATTTTCCGTTTTGTTGAAAGAGCACTATATTCTTTATCCAGGGTTTGAAAAACCCAGTTGTCTACTTCTTTTGAAAGTATCTCTTTGTATAAAGTATATCTGTTCACACTGAACAACTCCTAGACAATAGTGCCTGCTATCTCTATAGTAATTAGACACAGAATGGTGTAATTACTAATGTGCTCTAGTAATTATAGATTACTACCTATACAATGGGCAGAATTAATGAAATGCATCTTACTTTTTCCAAATGTGCATTTTTATGATGTCATTTATTATTGGTTCCTGCTGGGGTGGGAAAGATGCAAAATAACATGGAAATGCACTTGGAAATCCTTATTAAATAACATTTGTGACAATGTCCCTATTGTTTTCATCAGCTGTCCAAACAGAGGCTGGAATCTGAACTATTTTCATCTCGAGGGAAAGAAGCTTTAACTCTGACACAATCTGGGTAATTGTATCTCCAATATACCACATGAGCACATCTCACAACCAGCACCGTTTTAAGGGAATTAATTGGTCAGACTATTTTCTTCCTACTCATGTTTGGATAAAAGATTCTATCACATGTTTACACAGCTTCTGTTACAACTTCACAAGATGTGTGATCACTACAAGAGGACTTGGATAAATTGGGCAACTGGACAGACAAATGGCAAATAAGATGCAATGTAGACAAATGTAAAATAATATTTTTTGGATAACAAATTTTGTCCATTAAAATAACATCAAATAGATAAGAAATACAGTGCATACATTGTTAATGTTGTAAATGACTAATGCATCTACATACATAGATATTAATATGTAGTTGGTCCTCACCTTTAGATTTTAGAATGTTTCAGTGGGAATGTATGCCTATTAATGCAGTAGAGTAGACTTTGTTAGATGAGAAGGTCTGGTTCACAATCTCCATTATAGTTAATCCCAAAGGTGTTTGATGCAGTTGAGGTTGGATCGCTGTGCTGGCCAGCTCTTCCACACCAAACTCATCCAACAAGGTCTCTATGGTCCATGCATTGTGCCCTGGGGCATAGTCATGCTGGAATAGAAAAGTCCATTCATAAACTGTTCCCACAAAGTTGGAAGCATAACAGTTCCCACAATGTCCTGGTATGCTGAAGCATTATTTCCCTTCACTGGAAGTAAGGGGCCCAGCTCAACCCTTGAAAAACAGCCCCATAACATGATCCCTCAGCCAACAAACTTTCCAGTTGGCACAATACAGCAGGCAGGTAGCGTTCTCCAAATACAGATTGCCAAACATTGAAGACTCCAGAGGACACTTTCCACTGCTCCAGAGCACCACTCGATCCGATGCTTGGCATTATACATGGTGATGTGAGGCTTGCATGCAGCTGCTCCAGAGTCCAGTGACGGCATGCTTTACACCACTCGATCCGATGCTTGGCATTATACATGGTGATGTGAGGCTTGCATGCAGCTGCTCCAGAGTCCAGTGGTGGCATGCTTTACACCACTCGATCCGATGCTTGGCATTGTACTTGGTGATGTGAGGCTTGCATGCAGCTGCTCCAGAGTCCAGTGGCGGCATGCTTTACACCACTCGATCCGACACTTGGCATTGTACTTGGTGATGTGAGGCTTGCATGCAGCTGCTCCAGAGTCCAGTGGCAGCATGCTTTACACCACTCGATCTGATGCTTGGTATTGTACTTGGTGATGTGAGGCTTGCATGCAGCTACTCCAGAGTCCAGTGGCGGCATGCTTTACACCACTCGATCCGACGCTTGGCATTGTACTTGGTGATGTGAGGCTTGCATGCAGCTGCTTCAGAGTCCAGTGGCAGCATGCTTTACACCACTCGATCCGACGTTTGGCATTGTACTTGGTGATGTGAGGCTTGCATGCAGCTGCTCCAGAGTCCAGTGGCGGCATGCTTTACACCACTCCATCCGATGCTTGGCATTGTACTTGGTGATGTGAGGCTTGAATGCAGCTGCTCCAGAGTCCAGTGGCGGCATGCTTTACACCACTCGATCCGATGCTTGGCATTGTACTTGGTGATGTGAGGCTTGCATGCAGCTGCTCCAGAGTCCAGTGACGGCATGCTTTACACCACTCAATCCCATGCTTGGCATTGTACTTGGTGATGTGAGGTTTGCATGCAGCTGCTCCAGAGTCCAGTGACGGCATGCTTTACACCACTCGATCCGATGCTTGGCATTGTACTTGGTGATGTGAGGCTTGCATGCAGCTGCTCCAGAGTCCAGTGGTGGCATGCTTTACACCACTCGATCCCATGCTTGGCATTGTACTTGGTGATGTGAGGCTTGCATGCAGCTGCTCCAGAGTCCAGTGGTGGCATGCTTTACACCACTCGATCCGATGCTTGGCATTGTACTTGGTGATGTGAGGCTTGCATGCAGCTGCTCCAGAGTCCATTGGTGTCATGTTTTACACCACACGATCCGACACTTTGCATTGTACTTGGTGATGTGAGGCTTGCATGCAGCTGCTCCAGAGTCCAATGACGGCATGCTTTACACCACTCGATCCGATACTTGGCATTGTACTAGGTGATATGTGGCTTGCATGCAGCTGCTCCAGAGTCCAGTGGTGGCATTCTTTACACCACTCGATCCGACGCTTGGCATTGTACTTGGTGATGTGAGGCTTGCATGCAGCTGCTCCAGAGTCCAGTGGTGGCATGCTTTACACCACTCGATCCGATGCTTGGCATTGTACTTGGTGATGTGAGGCTTGCATGCAGCTGCTTCAGAGTCCAGTGGTGGCATGCTTTACACCACTCGATCCGATGCTTGGCATTGTACTTGGTGATGTGAGGCTTGCATGCAGCTGCTCCAGAGTCCAGTGGCGGCATGCTTTACACCACTCGATCCAATGCTTGGTATTGTACTTGGTGATGTGAGGCTTGCATGCAGCTGCTCCAGAGTCCAGTGGTGGCATGCTTTACACCACTCGATCCGACACTTGGCATTGTACTAGGTGATATGTGGCATGCATGTAGCTGGTCCAGAGTCCAGTGGTGGCATGCTTTACACCGCTTGATCCGATGCTTGGCATTGTACTTGGTGATGTGAGGCTTGCATGCAGCTGCTCCAGAGTCCAGTGGGGGCATGCTTTACACCACTCGATCCGATGCTTGGCATTATACATGGTGATGTGAGGCTTGCATGCAGCTGCTCCAGAGTCCAGTGGCAGTGTGCTTTACACCACTCGATCCGATGCTTGGCATTGTACTTGGTGATGTGAGGCTTGCATGCAGCTGCTCCAGAGTCCAGTGGCGGCATGCTTTATACCACTCGATCTGACGCTTGGCATTGTACTAGGTGATGTGAGGCTTGCATGCAGCTGCACCAGAGTCCAGTGGTGGCATGCTTCACACCACTCGATCCGATGCTTGGCATTGTACTTGGTGATGTGAGGCTTGCTGTCAGCTGCTCCAGAGTCCAGTGGTGGCGTGCTTTACACCACTCGATCCGATGCTTGGCATTGTACTTGGTGATGTGAGGCTTGCATGCAGCTGCTCCAGAGTCCAGTGGCGGCATGCTTTACACCACTCGATCCAACGCTTGGCATTGTACTTGGTGATGTGAGGCTTGCATGCAGCTGCTCCAGAGTCCAGTGGCGGCATGCTTTACACCACTCGATCCGATGCTTGGCATTGTACTTGGTGATGTGAGGCTTGCATGCAGCTGCTCCAGAGTCCAGTGGCGGCATGCTTTACACCACTCGATCCGATGCTTGGCATTGTACTTGGTGATGTGAGGCTTGCATGCAGCTGCTCCAGAGTCCAGTGGCGGCATGCTTTACACCACTCGATCCGATGCTTGGCATTGTACTTGGTGATGTGAGGCTTGCATGCAGCTGCCCCAGAGTCCAGTGGTGGCATGCTTTACACCACTCGATCCGATGCTTGGCATTGTACTTGGTGATGTGAGGCTTGCATGCAGCTGCTCCAGAGTCCAGTGGCGGCATGCTTTACACCACTCGATCCGATGCTTGGCATTGTACTTGGTGATGTGAGGCTTGCATGCAGCTGCTCCAGAGTCCAGTGGTGGCGTGCTTTACACCACTCGATCCGATGCTTGGCATTGTACTTGGTGATGTGAGGCTTGCATGCAGCTGCTCCAGAGTCCAGTGGCGGCATGCTTTACACCACTCGATCCAACGCTTGGCATTGTACTTGGTGATTTGAGGCTTGCATGCAGCTGCTCCAGAGTCCAGTGGCGGCATGCTTTACACCACTCGATCTGATGCTTGGCATTGTACTTGGTGATGTGAGGCTTGCATGCAGCTGCTCCAGAGTCCAGTGGTGGCATGCTTTATACCACTCGATCTGACGCTTGGCATTGTACTAGGTGATGTGAGGCTTGCATGCAGCTGCTCCAGAGTCCAGTGGTGGCATGCTTTACACCACTCGATCCGATGCTTGGCATTGTACTTGGTGATGTGAGGCTTGCATGCAGCTGCTCTAGAGTCCAGTGGCGGCGTGCTTTACACCACTCGATCTGATGCTTGGCATTGTACTTGGTGATGTGAGGCTTGCATGCAGCTGCTCCAGAGTCCAGTGGCAGCATGCTTTACACCACTCGATCCGATGCTTGGCATTGTACTTGGTGATGTGAGGCTTGCATGCAGCTGCCCCAGAGTCCAGTGGTGGCATGCTTTACACCACTCGATCCGATGCTTGGCATTGTACTTGGTGATGTGAGGCTTGCATGCAGCTGCTCCAGAGTCCAGTGGCGGCATGCTTTACACCACTCGATCCGATGCTTGGCATTGTACTTGGTGATGTGAGGCTTGCATGCAGCTGCTCCAGAGTCCAGTGGTGGCGTGCTTTACACCACTCGATCCGATGCTTGGCATTGTACTTGGTGATGTGAGGCTTGCATGCAGCTGCTCCAGAGTCCAGTGGCGGCATGCTTTACACCACTCGATCCAACGCTTGGCATTGTACTTGGTGATGTGAGGCTTGCATGCAGCTGCTCCAGAGTCCAGTGGCGGCATGCTTTACACCACTCGATCTGATGCTTGGCATTGTACTTGGTGATGTGAGGCTTGCATGCAGCTGCTCCAGAGTCCAGTGGTGGCATGCTTTATACCACTCGATCTGACACTTGGCATTGTACTAGGTGATGTGAGGCTTGCATGCAGCTGCTCTAGAGTCCAGTGGCGGCGTGCTTTACACCACTCGATCCGATGCTTGGCATTGTACTTGGTGATGTGAGGCTTGCATGCAGCTGCTCCAGAGTCCAGTGGTGGCATGCTTTACACCACTCGATCCGATGCTTGGCATTTTACTTGGTGATGTGAGGCTTGCATGCAGCTGCTCCAGAGTCCAGTGGTGGCATGCTTTACACCACTCGATCTGATGCTTGGCATTGTACTTGGTGATGTGAGGCTTGCATGCAGCTGCTCCAGAGTCCAGTGGCGGCGTGCTTTATACCATTCAATCTGACGCTTGCATGCAGCTGCTCCAGAGTCCAGTGGTGGCATGCTTTACACCACTCGATCCGATGCTTGGCATTGTACTTGGTGATGTGAGGCTTGCATGCAGCTGCTCCAGAGTCCAGTGGCGGCGTGCTTTACACCACTCGATCCCATGTTTGGCATTGTACTTGGTGATGTGAGGCTTGCATGCAGCTGCTCCAGAGTCCAGTGGCGGCGTGCTTTACACCACTCGATCCCATGTTTGGCATTGTACTTGGTGATGTGAGGCTTGCATGCAGCTGCTCCAGAGTCCAGTCGCGGCATGCTTTACACCACTCGATCCGATGCTTGGCATTGTACTAGGTGATATGTGGCTTGCATGCAGCTGTTCCAGAGTCCAGTGGCGGCGTGCTTTACACCACTCGATCCGACGCTTGGCATTGTACTTGGTGATGTGAGGCTTGCATACAGCTGCTCCAGAGTCCAGTGGTGGCATGCTTTACACCACTCGATCCGATGCATGGCATTTTACTTGGTGATGTGAGGCTTGCATGCAGCTGCTCCAGAGTCCAGTGGTGGCATGCTTTACACCACTCGATCCGATGCTTGGCATTGTACTTGGTGATGTGAGGCTTGCATGCAGCTGCTCCAGAGTCCAGTGGCGGCGTGCTTTATACCATTCAATCTGACGCTTGGCATTGTACTTGGTGATGTGAGGTTTGCATGCAGCTGCTCCAGAGTCCAGTGGCGGCATGCTTTACACCACACGATCTGATGCTTGGCATTGTACTTGGTGATGTGAGGTTTGCATGCAGCTGCTCCAGAGTCTAGTGGCGGCATGCTTTATACCATTCAATCTGACGCTTGGCATTGTAATTGGTGATGTGAGGCTTGCATGCAGCTGCTCCAGAGTCCAGTGGCGGCGTGCTTTACACCACTCGATCCGATGCTTGGCATTGTACTTGGTGATGTGAGGCTTGCATGCAGCGTCTCCAGAGTCCAGTGGTGGCATGCTTTACACCACCTGATCCGACGCTTGGCATTGTACTAGTTGATGTGAGGCTTGCTTGCAGCTGCTCCAGAGTCCAGTGGTGGCGTGCTTTATACCACTCGATCTGACGCTTGGCATTGTACTTGGTGATGTGAGGCTTGCATGCAGCTGCTCCAGAGTCCAGTGGTGGCATGCTTTACACCACCTGATCCGACGCTTGGCATTGTACTAGGTGATGTGAGGCTTGCTTGCAGCTGCTCCAGAGTCCAGTGGTGGCATGCTTTACCCCACTCTATCCGATGCTTGGCATTGTACTTGGTGATATGTGGCTTGCATGCAGCTGCTCCAGAGTCCAGTGGCGGCATGCTTTACACCACTCGATCCGACGCTTGGCATTGTACTTGGTGATGTGAGGCTTGCATGCAGCTGCTCCAGAGTCCAGTGGTGGCATGCTTTACACCACTCGATCCGATGCTTGGCATTGTACTTGGTGATGTGAGGCTTGCATGCAGCTGCTCCAGAGTCCAGTGGTGGCATGCTTTACACCACTCGATCCGATTCTTGGCATTGTACTTGGTGATGTGAGGCTTGCATGCAGCTGCTCCAGAGTCCAGTGGTGGCATGCTTTACACCACTCGATCCGACGCTTGGTATTGTACTTGGTGATGTGAGGCTTGCATGCAGCTGCTCCAGAGTCCAGTGGTGGCATGCTTTACACCACTCGATCCGATGCTTGGCATTGTACTTGGTGATGTGAGGCTTGCATGCAGCTGCTCCAGAGTCCAGTGGTGGCATGCTTTACACCACTCGATCCGACGCTTGGCATTGTACTTGGTGATGTGAGGCTTGCATGCAGCTGCTCCAGAGTCCAGAGGCAGCGTGTTCTTTACACCACCTGATCCGATGCTTGGCATTGTACTTGGTGATGTGAGGCGTGCATGCAGCTGCTCCAGAGTCCAGTGGTGGCATGCTTTACACCACTCGATCCGACGCTTGGCATTGTACTTGGTGATGTGAGGCTTGCATGCAGCTGCTCCAGAGTCCAGTGGTGGCATGCTTTACACCACTCGATCCGATGCTTGGCATTGTACTTGGTGATGTGAGGCTTGCATGCAGCTACTCCAGAGTCCAGTGGTGGCATGCTTTACACCTCTCGATCCGACGCTTGGCATTGTACTTGGTGATGTGAGGCTTGCATACAGCTGCTCCAGAGTCCAGTGGTGGCATGCTTTACACCACTCGATCCGACGCTTGGCATTGTACTTGGTGATGTGAGGCTTGCATGCAGCTGCTCCAGAGTCCAGAGGCAGCGTGTTCTTTACACCACCTGATCCGATGCTTGGCATTGTACTTGGTGATGTGAGGCTTGCATGCAGCTGCTCCAGAGTCCAGTGGTGGCATGCTTTACACCACTCGAACCGACGCTTGGCATTGTACTTGGTGATGTGAGGCTTGCATGCAGCTGCTCCAGAGTCCAGTGGCGGCGTGCTTTATACCATTCGATCCGATGCTTGGCATTGTACTTGGTGATGTGAGGCTTGCATGCAGCTGCTCCAGAGTCCAGTGGTGGCATGCTTTACACCACTCGATCCGACGCTTGGCATTGTACTTGGTGATGTGAGGCTTGCATGCAGCTGCTCCAGAGTCCAGTGGTGGCATGCTTTATACCACTCGATCCGATGCTTGGCATTGTACTAGGTGATATGTGGCTTGCATGCAGCTGCTTGGAGATGGAAACTCATTCCATGAAGCTCCCACTGCACAGTTTGTCTGCTGATATTAGACCTTTAGCTAATGGCTGGGACACCGGAGACAGATTACCATGCCTAGACTGCATTATGTAACTTCGAGTTACTGCACCATGCATGCACCGTAATGGTGAATCTCGACTTACCAAGCGCCGCACCATCACCCCCAATGTGCTGAGTTCATGAGTTGAGAGTTATGTTATTGTTAAATGTAATATGAATTATCTAGAATATTTTTATATCAAATACTAGTTCACGGTGTATCTATCATCATTTCTTTTTAAGATTAAGCGGAGATGATTTAATTCTATATCTAAAGCTATGAGTCACAACATAATGTTATTTCATAGGAATAATCAGCTCAGCACTACACTTAACATGAGATAATAATAACAGATAGATGGCATTATATGGCTCTCTGGGGATTGGGAAATTGTGACCGATGCTTTACTGGGAATATTGCAAATATCCAAAGTTAGCAAAGGTTAACAAGGAAACAAAAGAAAAGTTTATTACACAAGAATAAAATGATGTGTCATTTTAGACACCGCGGTCGGTTTTACGAATACCATCTATGAGCGATTGAAAATATGTTGAGATTACAGTTTCAAAAGGAGACAAAAAAAAAAAACTCTCTTCACCACTTAACTGTACAGTGAAAAATGCACTCAGCATTCTCTCCTAAGGCAATGTCCAGACAGACTGTCTCTGGGAATGAACTGCTGTTTCAGAGCCTTTTCTATACTGTGAGGCACCAAGAAATATCTCAGTTTCATGACGCTATCAAAACAATGAAATTGCCTTTGATAAATGACATTAGAATTAAAGGTACAGGTAAAAGCGGCATGCAATTTAATTGAATATTTGAAACATGCTAAAGGGGGAATTGTCATCTAACTTATATTGACTTTCAAATAAATTGCATTTCACCTGTGGTTTTACAGTGATAATACACAGGGTCTCATGCCCCTCGTCACGCTGCTTGCGATCCTCTCTCACCTCGCATTCACCACTATCGAGGATCGCTGTCGTGATTCCTCCGTCGTTGCAGCTGTGATGTGGTGCAGCTCTGTATCTTTGCTCATAGCTGCATGGCAACGAGTATGCTCGCTCTCCCCTCAGTGCTGTCTTTAGCCATTACTGTGGAATCAACCTCTCTCCTTTTGATCCTAATTGTTTTGAGTGCTTGGAATGCAGAGGGGAAAATGTTTGTGCCAGCTTTATGTGCTGTGACATAACACAAAAAAGGAGAATAGGGTTATGACAACAAATTGATATGCAATTTTTAAGAAATATAAAGTATTGAGGAATAACTGATCAACTCACCCCCTTCAGACATGAAAATAAAGGTTATTGTTTGTGTATCTATCAGACATTGGGGAAAAGAGTGAGAGCAAACTGTTATGTTCTTTCCCCTCCCCTCAACAGTTTTTATTATAACCAATGAAACCAATAAAACACATATCTCTATCATCATTTGTACTTGGTCCTCTCATGTGTCCTCCAGATGAATGCCGTATCTTACAGGTGAGGTGCATAGTGGCATTTCACCGTTTTAATTGTTAGCCAAGATACAAGGAGTTGAATAGGAAAGTATTTTTATCCCGGTAGCTATTCCAAACAGAAACAAACAGTAAATGGCTATGGTGGGTGGGTTGGGTTGGATCCACTGCTGGCCTTTTGAGCAGTAATGTTACTCTTAGAAGTTTCCTATCAGCTGGTGGTAATTTAGCAAAAATACCAAATATTGCCACCTAAGGAGTGAGCCTTCCAAGATAACTATTTATTTCTCCCCCAGAATGTATATCTGTAGGTTTTGTTTTTTTTTTTTTTTACCGGACCTACAGTAATGGCTAGCACAATAATATAAGCATTTAAAAAAACAATAAAGAGCATAGAGGAAGACTAGATACTAACGTAGACAGTCTAGAACAGACTGGTATGTGAGGCACGGAGACCTGCTCGCAGAGCTTACAATCTAGAGGGACCAACATAAATGAAATAACATGTTAACATAATATAACACAATTAGAGAACTGATTAATGGACACTGAAGATATAAAGTTTTGTTTATTTAAAGTCACTTCCTGTGCTGCTGGAATAGAATACATGTTGTGGACTGTGATAAACCTGCTCTTATAGTAAGAACTGTAACCATCTTAATTAAGTAGCCCACCATGTGTTGCTTGTTGCATACAATTTAGGATCTTACCAATTGTTCCAGTTAAGAAGAGGAGATACATTTTACAGAGATGTATTCTATGGAGCACCATTACAGTCAATACTACAAGATGGCTGGTGAGGTGGCCCTGTAGGTTAATTCTTCCAGTGTAGAATCTATTCAACCCTCAGTGTTTCAGGTTTAGTTCCTAGCATGCTTCTCCGGTAGGTACAATGAGTACCTTTAAATTGGGTAATCATAAAATCCCCAGGACATACTAGAAAGTAACTGAATATCTTCATGTATTAATACATAAAGGTATTTATGTGGAGTACACAGGAATTTTGCATACAATTAGCATAGTCCCAGCATGTGCCTATATGTGACGCTAACTCCCTACACATATCCAATGTTTGCGTTACCTGAGCCTGTTCTGGGTCCTGCCAGTGATTCCCATTAATTTAAAAAAGGTGCAGAAATTGTGCTAAAATTCTCAGTCAAACTGTGGGTGGTGGAGTTACAATTTGTAGGCGCACACTTGATGGCATGTATAAAACAAGTGCCTCGAGCGGCTGCACAGGAAAGCAATAAGGGTCCTTTATAGGGTTGGGAAATTGATTAATTGTCTGACATTGGTTCTGCTAAATCCTGACACTTTTGAAGGCAGAAGAGGCACCTGCCAAGCAATGTTTTTTCAGCGCCTGATTTTTTTTTATACACAGGCAGCGCCGACGCAACGAGCGCCGACACAGCTTTAATCTACGCATTTGGCGTAAATAGTGCAGACCTCATTTTGTTGGTCGGGAATCTGCTATATACATTGGCACACACGCTGATTGAGCAGGTAAATGACCCCCTATGTCTTTACATATTTATTAAAGCTGTGTCCATTATTTTCACAACATTGTTGCCTGTCTTTATTAGGTGTTAAAGGGAACATTATCCTGGCCATTTACTATACACTTGTCATGGTTGTTACATAATTACCATATGGTTGTTACATAATTACCATAGCAGCCATTCCACCTATTTTCACTCTTCTGACAACTGCGACTGCGCCTACCTTCCTGTATAGAGTTAAAGCAGCCAGTCTATCTTTTTTACCCCTTTTTTTTCTCCAAACTAACCAGAGCATTGTGTGCACAAGGAATAGACACAACTTCAAAGAGCCAACTCATTATCAACTCACTCCTGTTCATCCAATGGCACCCGGCCCTTGTTTGCTTACTGTACAGCTGTCTCTTGATTTCGCATTAGGCTCAGCTGTGTGCTTAGACCGGAGTCTCGGGAAAAGGTGAGGGAATTTGTCACAGCTGAATGGCAGCTAAGGAGTGCTAGTCAATTGCTGCTATTTGAAGATATTCCCGAGGTTACTTCTGTGCTGCCCTTGTTTGTTCAGCGACAACAACGAACTGTTACATAAAAATACTTTAGTGTATAGAGTTGGATATCGAAAAGTTATTGCCAAGATAAGACCAAATAAAGGGTTACAAGGTACAAATCCTAATCTACGTTATCACTGAACTGCACAGCGAGAAGTGAGATCTAGAAATCCCATGTGTGTTTGAAGCCCGTTCACCTGTTATATTGTATGTGGTGTTTTGCTACTTAGGAGTAAGCATTGCTTATATAAAGCAGCATAACTACATACGTGAATGGATAGGAGCACTCCGCTTGGAAGCACCGCTATCTTTTTTCCATATGCATATTAATGTTACAAAATTATAAAAATGGCTTGATTAAAATTTCCTAAATGATACTATCCTTGCAATCAGCGCTGTTTGTTTATACCTCAGTCTGTGTTTCTAGGTTTTGTTTTTTTAAAACTGAATTGAATCATGTTTTTTTCCCCTTACAAATGACATTGGTTGTGGTTACTGCGGACTGGGAATGAGTTCAGTACATGTATAAAACATCTACTGAACTCGTTTTTCAGTCCTTAGAGCTGAAGACTATTGGCAGTGAGACCTTCTTAGTACTTGTCCCATTATTTTGTCGCCCCCTAGAGTGCAAAACTTCCATGTAGTCTACAATGGAAATGGCACTAAGAAGATGTTGGAGGACAACAATGGCACTGGGAAGGTGTTTGGGGATAAAGATGATGGATCCTAAACAGGAGGACATGTGACCTGGACAAGAAGGGGTGGGGCGAATGAAGATTAGGGGGTGCATGAGTTTAGTCAGGTCTAGGGCAGTATTTGTCAATAAATAGGTGTAAATAATTTATTTGAAAACTGTTTTATGAAGTTTTTGGTTATCTGTTTTTTTTTTAATTCAGTCTGGAGGTATTTGAGCACAGGATCTTGCTGCTAGTAACCCTGCTTGCAATGTGTACATGAATGTATTGCACAGGATTGTTGTCGTAATTTAGGTGTGCAGTTGGGATCACCAAGTCAGACAAAGTTTTGCTTTTATATACAGGTTGAGCATTCCATATTTACAATACTTGGGGCCAGAAGTTTATTGGATATCATTTTCACCAATAATATATATTAAAGCCTCTCAGCTCTCTGAAATACGGTAATATCAGGGAAAATACTGTATAGAGCAAATCAATCACTGTTACTGTATAGAGCAAATATATCACTGTTACTGTATAGAGCAAATATATCACTGTTACTGTATAGAGCAAATAAATCTCTGTTACTGTATAGAGCTAATAAATCCCTGTCACTGTATAGAGCAAATATATCACTGTTACTGTATAGAGCTAATAAATCCCTGTCACTGTATAGAGCAAATATATCACTGTTACTGTATAGAGCAAATAAATCAGTTACTGTATAGAGCAAATATATCACTGTTACTGTATAGAGCTAATAAATCCCTGTCACTGTATAGAGCAAATATATCACTGTTACTGTATAGAGCAAATAAATCACTGTTACTGTATAGAGCAAATATATCACTGTTACTGTATAGAGCTAATAAATCCCTGTCACTGTATAGAGCAAATATATCACTGTTACTGTATAGAGCTAATAAATCCCTGTCACTGTATAGAGCAAATATATCACGGTTACTGTGATGTAGCAGTGATTTGAGACATCGTTGGGAACCTGCCGTTGGCGTGTCAGGTCTGCACACGTGTCATTGTATTACCCTTTGTGGACATGGAAAGGCAATATCGCAGCTTAAGGGGGCTGCACACTGAATACACTGTTGTGCTCTTACATGCTGACAGGTGTGTGTGTGTAATTTACAATTTGTGGCAAAATCAGAAAAAATGTTTTGTGATAATAGATCATTTTGGATAAAAGATTTCTAGATAAAGATGCCACTCTGTAGAAAGCAAGTGTGTCCAAGAAGAAGCAAATAATTCATCGAGTGGATCCCATAGGAATTATCTTGATTAATTAACTTATTGTCTTCTGAACAAATATGAATGACACGTTCCACAGTACTGCACACAACAGTTATGTTTCTCGAAAATATATTCAACTATACATATGTATGTATGGAATGAAAGGTAGGAGATTTAATCACAGATCTGTAACTGTTTATAGCAAGAAAACAGTAGCATTTAAGCAAGTGGGGCTGAGAGGGAAGGCTTCGTAGGGTACGAGTAACGCTTCAATAATGATATAAACTCAATCCGCTGATGGCATAATGCAATAATCACAAAATGCATTGCTATCTATGGCTCATCTGTGTCTCACTAGTTTGCTCAAATGTCTACCTGTTGTGAAGTTCTTATACATTATTTGGTCCTTGGACTTTTCTTCTGTTCGATATAGCCATGCTTCCAGTATCCCACTGTGCAGGAGATGTAACATTCCCGCCGTACCTAAGGGAAACATAGGAAGCAAAGATGCCTCAGAAAGCTTTAAAAAAACTAATTATTATACATTTTTTTATGGAACTGTTGGCAAAAAAATGGCCTTTTGTCTAATTGAAATATTGCATGTGATGTAGACAATTCAAGTAGAAATGAAAGAATACTACTAAAGTACCTGATTGAACCAGGGGTGAACTGAAAACTCATGGTGTATAAGGTGTTCTCGTGTGATTGCCCACCTGCAAGGCACACATGGATAGAAACCCTGCCCCCATACAACCCAATCCCCCACCTTCCTGATTTTTTTTTTCTTTTAACAATCTTTTTTTATTTTAATTTGAGCATGCTGAAAAGGTGGATAGATAGAACCATATTTTAAAAAATATAGCATGGTATTAAACTAAATTAGGACATGCTTCATCACTCACATTGCACACCCAGGACATGCCCCAGCACCAACATTGCACACCCAGGACATGCCCCAGCACCGACATTGCACACCCAGGACTCGCCCCATCACACACATTGCACAACCAGGATATGCCCCATCAACCACATTGCACACCCAGGACTCGCCCCAACACACACATTGCACAACCAGGATATGCCCCATCACCCACATTGCACACCCAGGACATGCCCCAACACAGACATTGCACACCCAGGACTTGCCCCACCACACACATTGCACAACCAGGATATGCCCCATTACCCACAATGCACATCCAGGAAGTGCCCCTTCACCCATATTGCACACCCAGGACTAGTCCCATCTTTGATAAAAAAAAACATTGGTCAAGTATTTTAGAAATCTCTATTCTGAAATTTGTATGTATAAAACTACTTCTTTTTCTACTAGGATATCAAGAATCTGGCATAAAACATAAAACCCTATTATTTTCCACCTTTTTACTATTTCAAATCTTTATTATATTCATTTGAAATTAATTGAGCAAAAAAAATTCTGAGATTTCTACATCAGCAAATGTCATCCAAACGTTTTATGATCCAATATGTCTGGGAAATGTCACATACCAGGCCTGCATCACATTAAAAGACACAGGGTATAAAAAAAAAAAAAGAAAAATAATTGTAAACTAACAGTAAGCCTTTTTGAAGGCTTTGAGATCCCTGCTGGGCTAGATGTTGGCTGACCCCTAACAGTGCTTTTTTTTTTTTTTTTTTTACGAATCAGGCCATGGGTCCATTTAAATAAACCTTGTTAAATCACAAAGCATCTAATATATTCTCCAGGTAAATAGACAAAGGCATAAACCTTTCACATTTTTTTTTAGAAAAGTCTCCTGATGTAGCCTTGATTTGCTGTAACTAATTAAGAGAATCAATATATAGGTCTAAATTCTTAATAAGATGGTCCATCAGCAAAGAGAGCTACGATAAGAGCTCTGACAAAATGTCTCTCTTTTTGTGAGATGCTAATTGTTGGTATGTGTTGGTAGCTAGATATATATATATATATATATATATATATATATATATATATGTATTTGTGCATATGGATAAATATAATAGTAAAGACTTTGTGTATTTATCCCAGATATAATTAACCACTTCGAGCTTGTTGCAGTTTCAATGTCATACAAATTTACAGTGCCTAGATGCCTGTAGGATGGCATAGAACATCCTGACTGCAACAGCTTTTCATGGCCCCCTTGGTGAGCTGTGATGTAGATTCCTTCTGTCATGGCCCCCGTGATGAGCTGTGATGTAGATCCCTTCTGTCATGGCACCCCGTGATGAGCTGTGATGTAGATCCCTTCTGTCATGGCCCCTGTGATGAGCTGTGATGTAGATCCCTTCTGTCACGGCCCCCGTGATGAGTTGTGATGTAGATCTCTTCTGTTATGGATCCTGTGATGAGCTGTGATGTAGATCCCTTCTGTCATGGCCCCGTGATGAGCTGTGATGTAGATCCCTTCTGTCATGGCCCCCCGTGATGAGCTGTGATGTAGATCCCTTCTGTCATGGCCCCAGTGATGAGCTGTGATGTAGATCCCTTCTGTCACGGCCCCCGTGATGAGCTGTGATGTAGATCCCTTCTGTTATGGACCCTGTGATGAGCTGTGATGTAGATCCTTTCTGTCATTGCCCCTCTGATGAGCTGTGATGGAGATCCTTTCTGTCATGGCCCCTGTGATGAGCCATGATGTAGATCCCTTCTATCATGGCCCCCCATAATGAGCTGTGATGTATATCCCTTGTGTCATGGCCCCCATGATGAGCCTTGATGTAGATCCCTTCTGTCATGGCACCCCGCAATGAGCCCTGATGTAGATCCTTTCTGTCATGGCCCCCTGTGATGAGCTCTGATCTGGATCCCCTCTCTAGCAGGATCTCCTCTGTCAGATGAGGCCACTAACATATAAAATGCATCCAACACTCAAAGTGAGTGGCGCCTAAATTTTACTAAAATGTGATGTGTCCAAACTTGCTGGTTCTGGCACGCCTACGTCCCACGTGACAAGTGATTCTGTGAAGTCTCATTTTTTTTTTTTTGACTGGGAAACACAAAGTCTGTAAAGAACATGATTGGGTCACTGCCTAAATGTCCCTGGCTCCCTAGGACTGCGTGATCAGGGCCTGGCGCAAAAAGACAGTGTGTTGGCTCTTAAGGATCACAGCACCACCAGGCAGGAAGGGGTTAAACAAGCGTCCACTTTACAAAACCAGCATAGTTTCTTGATGGGTTTAGTTAACTCCTCCAGGAACAAAGGGTATTGTCTAATGGGGTTTAATTAACCCTTGAGAGAGCAGAAGATGTTCCCTCTTGGAGTTGTGAGACATTTAATGGAGGGGCTTTACCAAAGGGTGATGCATGTTTTGTTCAATTTTACTAGAGAGAATTCTGAATAACAGAGAAGAAATGTCTTGTGCTGATTGCAGGGAAGGGATCTGAAGAAACATCCTCTGCTGAGAGAACTGTGTGTTATCGTATCACTGTGACTCTCTATGGAAAAAGGACCACATATTTATTCCATCTCTGTTGCTGTAGCCTAAGTAGCAATATATGGATAATTTATCTAAGGAGCTTTATCTTGATAAGGTGATAAAAGACTAGATTCAAGTAAGTGCATGGAAAGACTGTACATTTGAAACACAACACAGAGTGTCACAGTTACAGCCTGCGTCCCCATCTCATGTATCACGTCTTCTTGGATTTCATGGCTATTCCCATTTTCTGCCACTAGAAGCCTCTGCATCTGTATGTGGCACCTCTGCGCCACGATAATGCTGTCAGCTGGGCCTCATTACATGTCTGCTTCTCTTTTCTACAAATTATTGGTTCCTCCTTAAAGAGAGTCTGTCAATCTAAACATTACCAACACTGGGAATTTGGAGAATAAAAAATTATGAAAAATGATCCATACACCGTGTTACCAAAATTGCACCAAATGCATACATTATGAGAAATTAAAATGTAAGATGTGTCTTTGGTGTCCCCTGATTATGACATCATCTTTGACTTGACATTCAAATTAAAGCTTTCCCATAAATTCATGTCAAGAAAAGTACAGAGCAATAACTCTCTAATCTTGATTTCATCCGACCTCTTTGATATAGATTAGGGCACCATTGTTTTTTTAATTGCGTTATCATCCCACAATACACAATAAATCAGAATAAAGCCTTAGTTTGAGCCCGGTAATGGAGATTAAAGGTTTGTTCATGGTGAAGACGGGAATATCTAGTTTTATGGTAAACATGCTGAGACGGGTAGCAATTCACTTTAAAAATGTATCATATTATTAAATTCACTAGGGACAGCAGAGATAAAATAGAGCGCGAAATAGTAGAACATACAAAACGAATATTGCATAACACAAAGTGTTATCCAATTAGTAAGACATTTCATCCTGTAGTATTTAAAGAAATTCAGGCAATGAAAGCATGTTTGGCGTAGCTGCTAATGGGCATTTGCATTAACTGTTTGATTATCTCGCTATCCGGAATCCATTACATCAGGTTCACAAATTTTCCCGCATCAGGTTGACTACACTGGAAATTACAGACGACTTCATTAATCTTATTTGGTAATTACCATAATTAAGCATGTAACGTGGGTGTGTGATGTCATAGTTTAATTAAGCCTCGGGAAGCACTTTTTTTTGGCATACTTCATAGGAGAGTTAAATGTAGGAGTTAACTGTCCATATTAATTGTTTATGTGACAGATGTGGTCCTCGCGGGACAGGTTGGGATTTCATAAAATTAATTAGCTGGGTTTTAATTTCTGGATTTCCATCTGGCCAATTAAATTCAACTTCACACAGGCATTACACTTTGAATTTTAGCTTGGCCCTTACATATCAGCATGCGTGGATTAAGATTTTTGCAGGTGTGAAAGATCTTTACATATCATTTTATTAATGCAATACCGTAACTCAGTCCACAGGATCTACTCAATAAAGAGAGAATTGCAGGGAATTCAGATGGGAATGTCACACTTTTGGCCAAGGTAGCCGAATAGGACACATTCTCCATAAGCAGCTGAATGGGAGATGTTTTCCAACTTGCCTACTTTGGCCTCAGGTTTGAAATTCCCAACTCACTTCTCTCTTTATTGAGTAGACTCGTATGCAAAGGAAAAGCTAGTAGGTTTCAGCCTAAAAAGGATTTAAAACTGTATTAAAAAAGGACAGTAACATTATTATGTTGATTATTGTCAGTTATGAAAGGCCAACACATTTTGTGGTATTTTGCAGTAAAGCTGCCAGTGAAGCTGATTCTCTAGAAAATGTAGAGATTAAACCCACATAAGGGATTATTTATAAAGGTTCGTTGTAGGGTAACGTTCTAAAAGTGGAGCAGTAGCATCCTATTTGTTTCCAAGGTTATTGCAGTCTGTATATGTGCACTCTGTATATGTGCACTCTGTATATGTGCACTCTGTACATGTGCACTCTGTATATGTGCACTCTGTATATGTGCACTCTGTATAAGAGCACTCTGTATATGTGCACTCTGTATATGTGCACTCTGTAAAAGTGCACTCTGTATATGTGCACTCTGTATAACTGCACTCTGTATATGTGCACTCTGTATATGTGCACTCTGTATATGTGCACTCTGTACATGTGCACTCTGTATTTGTGCACTCTGTATATGTGCACTCTGTAAAAGTGCACTCTGTATATGTGCACTCTGTATAACTGCACTCTGTATATGTGCACTCTGTATTTGTGCACTCTGTATATGTGCACTCTGTACATGTGCACTCTGTATATGTGCACTCTGTATATGTGCACTCTGTAAAAGTGCACTCTGTATATGTGCACTCTGTATAACTGCACTCTGTATATGTGCACTCTGTATTTGTGCACTCTGTATATGTGCACTCTGTACATGTGCACTCTGTATATGTGTACTCTGTATAAGTGCACTCTGTATATGTGCACTCTGTATATGTGCACTCTGTATAACTGCACTCTGTATATGTGCACTCTGTATTTGTGCACTCTGTATATGTGCACTCTGTATATGTGCACTATGTATAACTGCACTCTGTATATGTGCACTCTGTATTTGTGCACTCTGTATATGTGCACTCTGTACATGTGCACTCTGTATATGTGTACTCTGTATAAGTGCACTCTGTATATGTGTACTCTGTATAAGTGCACTCTGTATATGTGCACTCTGTATATGTGCACTCTGTATTTGTGCACTCTGTATATGTGCACTCTGTATATGTGCACTCTGTATAACTGCACTCTGTATATGTGCACTCTGTATTTGTGCACTCTGTATATGTGTACTCTGTATAAGTGCACTCTGTATATGTGTACTCCGGCTGTATAAATGAACAGAGACTTACACCACTGAGCTGCTTTACAATCTATTTATTTTCCAAGTCACCTCGGCAGCAGCCGACAAACCCCTTGACGCGTTTTGGACTGCTCTCCTTAATAGTGAGCTTATTATGACGCGTTTCAGTTAAAGATAGCAATCCAAAACACATCAAGCCGTTTGTGGGCTAATGCCAAGTTGACTTGAAATAAATATCTTGTAAAGCAGCTCACGGGAGTATGTTTCATTTATCCAGCTGGAACACA
Source organism: Pelodytes ibericus (assembly GCA_036172795.1). NCBI lineage: Eukaryota > Metazoa > Chordata > Amphibia > Anura > Pelodytidae > Pelodytes > Pelodytes ibericus. Next base: position 1,211,739 of record CM069868.1, read on the forward strand.
GATTGCACAGACACATTTGTACTGATCGTGCACTAATACTTCTATTATTGGTGTGTCTGTCCATCTATGCATTCCAAAATGAGCATAATAATGCATTTTATAAAAACACAAAAGCTTCACAAGGACAAGAAATAATTTGACAGGTTATTGATTATTATGTCCATCACCTAAAGAACAAAAGATACATTTCTGTCAAAACTTACATTCCATTGATGAGCAAGCAAACGTACATTCCATTGATGAGCAAGCAAACTTACATTCCATTGATGAGCAAGCAAACTTACATTCCATTGATGAGCAAGCAAACTTACATTCCATTGATGAGCAAGCAAACTTACATTCCATTGATGAGCAAGCAAACTTACATTCCATTGATGAGCAAGCAAACTTACATTCCATTGATGAGCAAGCAAACTTACATTCCATTGATGAGCAAGCAAACTTACATTCCATTGATGAGCAAGCAAACTTACATTCCATTGATGAGCAAGCAAACTTACATTCCATTGATGAGCAAGCCTGCAAAACCTGCACCACCCCACGCGCTTCACTCATTTCATCCAGCATTCCCAAGACATTGAACCTTATTTCCCATTAGAGTTTGCAGAATTATTTTTTTATAAAAAAAATGAAGGAATGTTTTCCACATTGGCCGTGAAGCTCTTAACTTTCAGACACAAGAGCAACTGCACAAATAAAGCTCCTGCAGAGCTGCCTGAAGTTAGAATTTGACTTTGAAGTTATTTATGCTTCTTAGCTGCTGGATTCAGCAAACAAAGCTGCTACAAATTCTCCTGTGGATCTACACTGGACCCAGCCTCAAACGAGCACGTCTCCATAATACAACTGTCACTAGATAAACCAGGAAATGTGTTAAACATTCAAATAAATTATACTTGTAATAGCTTTTTAAAAATAAATGATATGCCAATTCCACTGTTTTTCTCTAAATTCTTATGAATATCACTAACACAGTTGAAATAATTGAGTTTTCCATTGCCAATTCCTTTTCTTTTCCCAAAAAATATGCTTCTCTGCTTTTTTAAAAACTAAATAAATAGATAGATTTTCTGTATTAAATATATTAATCGGTTTATATTCATCAATATCCTCTCCTTTCCTCTTTTTATTTTATGGATTATGATAAGGACATATTCACAGATCCTCAAAGGGGTCTATTCACTAAGAGTCAAGATTAGTGCCAGGAGGTTGACTTTGACTTCCAAACGTCACTCCCACAACTCGCCTCCTACACCGGTGGAAAGTTGCATTTAAAAAAATGCCTAAACTGGATTCCTGAGGTCTCCCAAATGTAGTATATAGCCCAGCCACCCATAATTAAAATAGTGCCAGGAGGTGCCTACGCAGCACCACCACCACCACTTTGAACAGGACTGTGAGCCTGCTAATAATAACGGATCTGGAAGCCAGCCATATGTCACATGATACCCCAGCGAGTCAGTGAGAAAAACCTACAGAATACAGTGTCTATAGTGTGCTGCTCAATGATTTTAAAAGGTGCTACAGAAGCACAATTTAGTTACGAGGAGAAACACAGTGCGGAGCAAGGGGGATACCGCACTTTTTTGTACTATTTCTATTTTTTGCATCAAGAACATCAACAAAGGTTTTTTTTTTTTTTTTTTATATATGACCCATCTCATAACAAGTTTGGACAGCACTGGTCTAGAGAACACAACTCTCCCAGTGAGTTAAAAGCCGCTTCCATATTTACGTAATAAAACAAATAGTATCGAAATCCATTCAAAAGGTTTTACAGGGGGTGATGTAAGGTTTTCCCAATAAGACTGTGAAGGTGAAATCTACTTAAAAGAGGATATGATTTAAATAAGTAACAAAAAATAAGGAGTAGACAGTCTCCAACCAAGCAGAAGAACCGATGAAGCGTGCAGGACATCAAAAACTATTCTGCACAGATTTACCTAAGACAATGTTTTCAAATACTGTCCTGAAGCTAAGCAAATGTGTTTTCGCTCAGCATTCAAGAATGTCACAGTTCGTTTAGTGCAAATCACCTAGAAAAGAAAGGTCACACAAAAATAGAGACAGAAAATAAAAAAAACGTAATCACATTGATCAATATTACACAGTACGTAATAACAAAAAAATTAATAATATTAATTTCAATGTTTCTGTTTGAAATCTAAAAAAATGTTCCATAAAAAAAGGTTTTGTGCAGCTCAGGTTTGCAAGATATGGCTTGGAGATAAATTCGGTAATCCTGGATTTAGAATGAGAAAAAACAAAGTGCGGATGGGTAGAGAGGTCGGAGAGAGTGCGAAGAAAAAGGAGAGAAAAACAGAGGTTGAGTTTGAGAGGCAAAAAGAAAACATTTAAAGGAGACGAGAAACAAGTGGAGAGAGACAGACAAGGTGATAAAGACAAGAAACAAGGGAGGCTAAAAAGAGGAATTGAAGAGATTGCTTTCTGCATGCTTGTTAATATCTTAAAGTTGTGTCCTGCAAGATTATACTCCAGCCTGCCCATACACAGTTTAAATACAATACTGTGGGTGCATAGTGCAAAACACAAGAATCACAATTGGTATCCTTATGCACTCAGTTATATGTTCATTTTTAAGTGGCTGAAGAAAAAAAAATTATCTTAAATGTTGCATTAAAAATCTCAAAATGGGGGAGGGGAGAGGCTTGGCAGAGCTACCACTGTAACAGTGCCAAGCACTCTGCAGAGGCTTCAGAGCCGGCTTTGATGGGACAAGACCCTAAAAAATTAGACTGTTTCAGTAAATTCAGAACTGTTGGCTATTGTGCTTTATAGATCAAAATGATTACATGATAACACACTGCTTTTAATTCTCCTGCTACTTGTAGGTGCCCAGGGGTACGAGCTCCTTGTAAGTTCGAAATGCTCAAAATGGGCAGACAACTTTCTTTCCCATATGTCCGACACTAACAAATAAATGTTATATTGCTTCGTAAATCATTTTTGAAATTCAGTATTTTTTCTATTTTAACTTTGTTTATCGTCTGGATTGCTTCGGAGTCCAGGCCGTCTGTGACCACATAGCCTAACTGCAATACTTACTTACTTTTTCTCTGGTGCATGTCCATCACATGTTTTTTTTGGTTCATGCATGGGATAGATGTAAAACTAGGTACATTTTTAGAACATACTGACAAATAGCATCTTGAAAAATACAGCGAGAAAGACCAATAAAATATCATGTGATTAGTTTGTCAGTATTTTTATTAGTCATTTTGTCAGTCCTTTCACTTTCCCTAACTCTTGTGGAAATACTAGTAACAGTTTCTAGAATTTGCTCAGTGGGCCTGAAAACAACATCTGCCTTAAAATAGTAATAATCCTCTCCTTTAGCTATACTTTATATTTATGGGAGTTACATTTATTAACAAGAAAATCCTATTTTAAATTTTTTTTTTGGGGGGGGGGCGGGGGGGGGGTGTAGTTGGTACATAAAATATATCTTGTTCCATGTATTTACATATATGGCAACCAACCAACTATTTTAGAGTTTGGCAAATGATAATAACCACTTTACCAGCGCAATAGAAGATATATATTAGTGTCGTTCCTGCAGTGGGATCTAACAGATCATTGAGATAGCATCAGAGAGACATCTGTACAAGAGCAAGTATGAAGGGTTTGTGAAGCATAGCAAACATTACAATCTGTCCTTTGCACGACCAGCTGTGTTTTTTTGGATAAATTCAAGGAAACGAAACAATAAAAGCTTTTTTTTTTCAGCACGAGACGTTACATTTCTAAATGTGGTTCGCAAACCAAAAGAAAAAACAGGACCAGAAGTTGAAATGAACTTGGCTTCTGAACCTTTCCAGATTTATGAGGCATTTGCAGTTCTTTAAAAGTTCCTGGTAGGGTCCAGTAGATAAAAATGCGTTGTTTGCCTTTGAGTCGACGAAAGAGAGACGGATTTGGCAGTTGTTCTGTTTGGAAAGCCTGGATTACATTTTTGGGTCGATGTCCAAACAGACTGGACTCCGTATGTCTCAGTTCCATCAGGTTTAGTGGAAGACAAATAATTTAATGGGAATAAAAGTACAAATGTCTGCTTGGCGTGGATAAGCAATATGTGTATAGTTATAGGTACATCTAAGAAAGCATAAGTGTATACAAAATATGTCCCGGCTTGATTCACTGTGACCTGAGCGTACAGGTATTATCCAAAGACCAGGATAAAATTTAGCTAATTCTATGGAATCAAAAATCTATGATTTTCTACATTTAGATCTACTGAAAAAGAATACATAGTTTCAGTGGACTAACATTCAGCCAATCCAGTTAAAACTAACACAATAGTTAAAGCTTTTATCTCATTAGTGATAGACTACCTGAATGCAAACCTACATTATTGTACATTGTTTGTGTTTCAGAAATAAAACAAATCTTATATGGATTTAAATAAAGTGTTAAACATGTGTGAATAACGTTCAAATATAATTTACTATCACCCTATATCATTTGTAGTGTGCAGGATATGAGTAGGACAATAACACAACATAATTATTAAAGAAATAACTACTCAGATGGGGCTATTCACTAAAAGGTGAGATGAGATGGACATTTCATCTCACTATTTTAACTATACATTGTGCAGGGAGAGATGTTGTGAGTTTCCCTCGCTAGGCAAACTCACCAGGTTTGTCCTGTACAATGCACAGCTAAATAGGTGAGATGAAATGTTCATCTCACCTCAACTCACCTTTTAGTCAATAGCCCAATGGACCTTAGTCCAACTATGGCCCCCTAGCATCTGCAGAACTTCCAACCCCATAATTCCCCATCAGCTTTTTGGAATGGCAGGGAATTATGGTAGTTGTAGTACAGAAATAGTTGGAGGGCCACAGTTGGACGCCTAGGCCATAGACTATAACCCAAATACCTAATAAGGAACACATTTAAAACAGTGAATACACGCAACTCAGGCTAGGAAAACAAATTATCTGATGGTCATAATCATCATAATGACATGATATAAATACTTAATTATATGGTAGCAGCTGCTTTTAACAGCATGGACATGGGTAAAAGGATAATGTTGGGAATAGGAAAAGGAAAGATGAGTTAGAATTCATACTCTTTATTGGCTAAATTATACTTTAATGCAAGCCTGCTATTTTATGTGCCTTAAGATAATAAAAAAAATGGTCTTAAAATGTATCATTCAAAATCTCAGTTGACCCACAGGTGAGGCTCATTTTTTGTAATCAGACAAGTGTAAAAGACATTTCACTTTTCTAGAGGTGTCTACCTGTTTCCTGTTGATGAATAGCACTGTTACGTGTCCACTGTGAGATGCTCTTGGGAGTAGATCATCTCCAACGCTAACAGCATCAGAGAGGAAGACTCAGCGTGGACCACATCTCCCTAATGCTCAGGTTGGATGGTGGTGAGATGTCATCTCTGTAACGAGAGTCAGCTCTTCTAGAAGAATATTGATATATAATATGAATGAGCACAACAACACATTTGGCAATACATTTCAAGGTAATAACCATTCAGATACCTGACAACATTTGCATAAACAGTAACGAGAATGGATTAATATACAATGCAAAAAATGTTTGATTAATGTTCTATTTCTGAACAACATTCTTGAAAAACATATAATTCATTTCAAATATGGGAACTCCCACAAGTTGTAATTTATCTGCTTCATCAGCGACATTATCTTACCCACATGCCAGAGGGCCAACTTGTCTTGTGAAGACAGGAGGACAGCTGGTGCAAACATCAATCATGAGAGCACAGAAAGAGAGTTACAGAACGATTAGTAGACAAATTATGGATGCATATGAGCATTTACAAGACATCAGAGAGAGGGATGTCTCCAACTACTCTTCACTCATATGATTCAGCAACTGTTGGTGCCTCTACATACTGGTTAATATTGTATCCATTCCTCTCCCTGGGAGCTGTAAAGCATACAGATCTAACACAAATCTGAATCCATTGCTGCTTAGGAATGAGCATGTTTTTCATGTATAAAGCGTATAGCTCTGTTTTTTTATTTTTTTTATTTGCTCTTGTCTCGTTTTGTCCCTCTACACAGGGATTTTATATTTTCTATAGGATACTAACACGATTGCACTTTTCTACCTTGAAAAGGAAGTTCCCTCATCTGTACCTGGAGCAGATGCTGTTATTATATATGTGAGTTTTAGTGCATATGATGCATGGTGGAGACAGGCAGAGTTAGGCACCAGCATCCTTCATGGGGGATATTTACTGGACTATGTGACTATATGACTATTTACTGGACTACAGACCTAGGGACACTTTGCTTATACCTGGAGATAGGTCCAACTTTCAACATTTCTATAATCAGCAACAACAGTGAAAGACATCACTATGGTGGTCATGCATACATACATTTATATATAGGGGTGTATAGTCTAAGTGTTTATCCATCACTATGGTGGTCATGCATACATACATTTATATATAGGGGTGTATAGTCTAAGTGTTTATCCATCACTATGGTGGTCATGCATACATACATTTATATATAGGGGTGTATAGTCTAAGTGTTTATCCATCACTATGGTGGTCATGCATACATACATTTATATATAGGGGTGTATAGTCTAAGTGTTTATCCATCACTATGGTGGTTATGCATACATACATTTATATAAAGGGGTGTATAGTCTAAGTGTTTATCCATTACTATGGTGGTCATGCATACATACATTTATATATAGGGGTGTATAGTCTAAGTGTTTATCCATCACTATGGTGGTCATGCATACATACATTTATATATAGGGGTGTATAGTCTAAGTGTTTATCCATTACTATGGTGGTCATGCATACATACATTTATATAAAGGGGTGTATAGTCTAAGTGTTTATCCTTCACTATGGTGGTCATGCATACATACATTTATATAAAGGGTGTATAGTCTAAGTGTTTATCCATCACTATGGTGGTCATGCATACATACATTTATATAAAGGGTGTATAGTCTAAGTGTTTATCCATCACTATGGTGGTCATGCATACATACATTTATATATAGGGGTGTATAGTCTAAGTGTTTATCCATCACTATGGTGGTCATGCATGCATACATTTATATAAAGGGTGTATAGTCTAAGTGTTTATCCATCACTATGGTGGTCATGCATGCATACATTTATATAAAGGGGTGTATAGTCTAAGTGTTTATCCATCACTATGGTGGTCATGCATACATACATTTATATATAGGGGTGCATAGTCTAAGTGTTTATCCATCACTATGGTGGTCATGCATACATACATTTATATATAGGGTTGTATAGTCTAAGTGTTTATCCATCACTATGGTGGTCATGCATACATACATTTATATATAGGGGTGTATAGTCTAAGTGTTTATCCATTACTATGGTGGTCATGCATACATACATTTATATATAGGGGTGTATAGTCTAAGTGTTTATCCATTACTATGGTGGTCATGCATACATACATTTATATAAAGGGGTGTATAGTCTAAGTGTTTATCCATCACTATGGTGGTCATGCATGCATACATTTATAAATAGGGGTGTATAGTCTAAGTGTTTATCCATCACTATGGTGGTCATGCATGCATACATTTATATATAGGGGGGTATAGTCTAAGACTTAGACTATACCCCCCTATATATAAATGTATGTATGCATGACCACCATAGTGATGGATAAACACTTAGACTCTAAGTGTTTATCCATCACTATGGTGGTCATGCATACATACATTTATATATAGGGGTGTATAGTCTAAGTGTTTATCCATCACTATGGTGGTCATGCATGCATACATTTAAATATAGGGGTGTATAGTCTAAGTGTTTATCCATCACTATGGCCAAAAGACATTTGCAACCATTCCTATGTACTTTGTATATTCATTACACAATATGTAACCCTATGCAGTGCACAGAGAAACCTGAATTCATGATATTCTATTGTTTTATTAATGTGTGGATACAAACAAAAATACAAAATAAATACCTCTATGTATAAAATAGGTCTCCAGATACTGCTAGCATTTTAATATTCATATTTAATCTTCCTTTCAATATTCCCATCTCATCAAACATTATATAAGGCTGAGAAATCAGACATTATAGAAAACTGACACCAAAATATATCTAGAAACATTTAATTACAAATAAGCAGAGTGATAACATGAAATGACTTATCAGTTGTCATGATACTAGTTATCAAACAAACAAGAGCTGGTAACTTAATATGTGTTTGCTTTTTTG